>JAPEIX020032493.1:0-12077 GCA_026122405.2 Zoanthus sansibaricus
GATTTAGCCAATCATGTTTGTCACCTGAAGCTGAGTGTGTCCACTCCATGAGCATCCACAGGATAACTAATCGATTAAAAGTCACTGGGAAATTTTGAGTCAATTCTTAGTTGTTTGTGGTTTTAGCCAATCATGTTTGTCGTATGAGGCCGAGTGAGTCACTCCACGAGCGTCCACAGGATACTTTTAATTGCTTTCTCTTTTTCTTTAGTTTGTTCCAACACAATCTTGAAAGTGCTATAATGAAATAATAGAGTTAGAACTCGTGAAACGGGCTTACTTTTATGCAAAATCCAGTAGTACTGAAAAACTCGAGTTGTGGTTTATTTGTTAAGGGTTGTAAACATCAGTTACTGTATCTCGCAATACACAGCAAACAAGCATGAAACATTCATTGACTTGATGAAGTGAATTTAAAATAAGTAACGTTAGTCAAACCGCCATCTGCTTTTATGGTGCATAGAGAAAATGAATAAGTTATTTACTTATTTACTTACTTCTTTACTTTGCCTTACATATTTATTATCTCACGATTGTACATACGTTAACACATACTTTTACACGTCTGTAAAACGTCTGTTGGAAGCTACTTTGTTTTTCATTTATGTTCTTTATTTCCTCGTTGGAAACATTTCGGAAACATTTTCAAAACGTCTGTTGGAAGCCATTTCATTTTGTTTTTATATTCACCACAAAGCATGGTGCTTCTAGTGTCAAATGATAAGTCGCTCATTAGTTTAGACTACAGGAACCATTTTTATTCTGCACTAAAATGGTGCTAAAAGTTTTTTGTAAAACCCAATATAACTTTCATCTTATTGTAGCCGAACAACCTGTGGCAGCTGTCTCGCGGACAGCAGCATGGCTTGTGCCTGGTGTGTCTCCACTCAATTATGCTTTGCATTTGGTTCTTATAACGCTCTCTACCCATATGGACAATGCAGCCACTGGATCGACAGGTACCTCATTATATAAGAATGTATCATATCTTTTATGTTACTATATAAAATTATATATGTATCAGAATGTTATGAAATAGATTGTTATTCATCGTGATAACTGGATAATATAAGTTTTTTTTTTGTTTCACGACAAGTCACTTGGATGTAGTTTGTTTCGACTGCTACTGCTAGTCTTCTTCAGTTTGCTAGTCGTTTTGTATCAAAAATAATGAAAAACGAATGTCTTTTTATATTTTTTACTTTGCTTTTACTCTACGCGTTTCACTGCTGTTTTGGCTCTTCAGGCATAGCACCGTGTGGAAACACCCAAAAAAGCAATAATCTTAGTCCTAAGGTCAAATAGTTAACTGAAATTTATTGAAATTTCTGTTTGTATGCCGTAGACGCTTTGACAGCAGCCCGAAATGTCCAAACTGCAGTGTTCACAGCAGCTGTATCGAGTGCCTTAATGACCACAAGTGTGGATGGTGCAGCAGTGATGACGATCCACGGAAAGGAAGGTATGGAAACTATAATGTTGATGATGAACATATCACACCTACTCTACAAGAACGTATTATCTTCAAAAGATAAATCCTTTACGAGCCAAGTGGCCCATGGAGCCGGCGCGTATCTCCGGTTTCTGTAGTGTTAAGCGGATGAGAGTCTTTGACTCCCCCTGGAAGGGACACTAATCCATTGCAGGTTAGCTCCCAGCAAATGCTGGTACTCATTTACCGACCTTGGATGGAAGGAAAGCAGAGTTACAGTGTAACTTAGGTAGAAAAGAAGGTCACACAAAAATTGGAATCTCACAAGTGCCAAGAATCATACTGGGGTTCTTGTGGTTGGAAGGCAGAGATATTGCCAACTGCATGTGCCAACCATGTCTGTCCATATTATAATTGCGTTTAATAAAAATAAGTATTTTCAAAGAAACGTAACAATTTTAAAAACCTTATTACTTTATATTTTTGCATGAGCATTTCCTGTCATTTTGACTTTCGCCACAAATCAATTGATATTCTTGGATATCGCAAATTACGAAAGCTAATCAGAACTCGCAAAAATGAATATCGGTTGCTTTAGTAAATATTAATTATATTGGTAGTCAAAATCTTATCATTACTTCGAGACCATGAAATATTTCAGTTAAATTGATTTTAGTCTTGAGATAAATTTCATTCTGGACGTCTATTTTCTTTAAGTCTTGTCCTAAAGGCTAAAATGTTGATTCTCGTTTTAACAATTGCTTCAGCTTCGAAAAATATTTTTATTTGGAACATCTTGTTTCCGCTTGAACAAAACATTTTAAATCAATTTACCAAAATAATAATATAATTATTTTATTTCAGTCCCGATAATCTGAATTAGGCGATCGTCGTTATCTCTCTGTATCAAACGAAAGACAAAATGGGGTAAGCTCGACAACGAACAAATATTTTTCAACACTAACCTGCCATCATATGACAAATACTAGGCCAATACTGTCCGCTTTCTCTTTTGATCCATACACGAATGCTTCTACATATGCAAGAACAGAAACTCGCATAAAGCCACTTTTAAGTGTAAACATGAAATTATGACAGAAGTAGCTGAGGAGTTGAAAATGTCCCCGCCTAGCCTACCTGTCGTCAGAAACACTTATTACTGCGTCCTCATGAGGTATTGCAGTTGCCATATTGACTACATCGCTACAACCTTCTAGTTTGCTGAGTAAAATGGGTTTTGGTGCTGCACTTCTTACAGCTTGGTCATTCGAATCTTTTATTGTCGCCGCCATCTTGAGTTGATAGGTTCCTCTTTATCTGCCCATCATCCATTGCGAAAGAGTAATAACCGGAAGTTCAATTGCAAAACGGAAGTAAAGTGGAATTCACTATCTGGATGGATGCCCATCCAAAGTCATATTGGTCAACTATTCCCCAAAAGGAGGTGAATTGTGCTGTCCAGATGTATACTATACTAAGATCCTGAGGAGGTCTCCAAAATAAGGAGATAAAAATGCACAATACAATGTAAACTGTTTTTTATTGTTAGCAGGAGTGCTCGGAGGTGCATAGTACTTGGCTAATCACCTCCTAGCTGCTAGCCAATCAGCCTACACGAAAAGTACTATTCACCAGTGTGGTATACACTAACATTGATTACTGAGATTGCACGAGTTTCTCCCGCGATGTAAACAATTGATTACAAGCAATAAAAATATCTTTCGCACGGTTACCGAATCCTGATCCCTTTGAAACCAGAATGTTTATATTCATATATTTTACGAGCAATGAGATATCGAAATTGCGTGAAAAGCGAACAATTGTAATTTTTTTCATTTGGTGCATTTGGTAATGAGGAATTTATTTCTCGTTCCAAAGAAATCAGGTGATTTTCTACCTGTAACCAAATTGAAGCTGTTAATTTTGAAACCACAAGTTTTTTAAAAAAAAATTGAAAATATCTTAAGGATGCTTTTTTCAACATTTTTGCTTAAAAGAACATAAAAAAGACGAACATTTTGAATTTGAACAGCTACTTACATTTACATTATTACTCGGGCTACCTGTGGTAAGCCGAGTTTAGGTTTCGGTTTGCTATCAGTCTATCAATCTATCTATCGTAGTCGATTTTCTGTTGAGAGCACGTGATCATGAAATGGAGGCGGCATGCGATTTGACGTCATTCGAAAGTACTTGTACTCTGCTGGAAATTTTTATATCGCAATTCATTTAGCCCGCTTGAATTAAAAGTGCATAAAGTTTTATTAGCCGCAGAGTTGACGAAATCTACAAGTTTTTATCAACATCACATCGCTTGACTTTCAAAGCTCAAATTCCCAATTCTCGCCAACAAAGTCAAAGATTTTAAAAATGACTTAACAAGTCATTAATCCCATGTTTTTATAAAAATCAGACTCAAAATGTTTTTAAAAATTTTCTCTGAAAGGTACAACAAAATTGTCTATAATTATTTGCTTGCGTTTCATGTGAACCCTATAATATATATGACCCAGGCGCTGTTTTCAAGATCTATCAGTATTATGAATAAATAATATGAATCTTGCTTTACTTGTATTCAAGTAAAGATCTACATTTCTGCAAACTAGGTAATTTATACTCGTGAAGCCAACACTTTTCGATCCGCTGTCAGTGGTTATAAAGCACAGGCGACCCACGGTACCCTGTATGTAGAGTCCTTATGCCAAGATAACTTTTCCATGGCACATTAGGTAGCCCGAGTGAACGCCTGTAGGCGTCTAGTTAAGAATTAGAACTCAGTACTCAAGGTACTTACAAAGGTGCGGTCACTTGTATTCTTCAAACACATGTAATGCGATCCTGTGTAAGCCAGGTACAGTTTATCGTTGGCCGGTGTTAATGGTGGTTCGGTAACGGTCAGTCTCTAAAAAGCATAAAACCCGATACATGAGTAATGCACATACACTCTTTTTTTTTTTAATAAGAACAAAATTAATAAGAACATTGAGGCTGAAATCGCTCGAAAAATAAGAACAAATTAAGAACTATCTGAGGCTGAAATTTTTTTCAACAAACAATCAGACCGTGCGACAGTGTAAAGCTAACGTTTCCATTCAAAATTCAGGGTCTTTACTATACAGTCTTCAAGATATATAAATTACTCTTAAACTTCATTATCACACTTTTCGTGTGTAAACAGTAACAGATTACATGTATGAGTATATAAAAAGAATGAACAAATTACATGTACTATATACAGAGAATTTTAAGAACAAAATAAGAACATTTTGAGGCTGAAATGGCCGAAAAAATAAGAACATTGAGCCTGAGCTAAATTTTACTGGTTCTTAATAAAAAAAAAGAGTGTATTCCTCTGACGGTTGGAAGAGCTTGGCGGCTGCCTCGCAGGCTATACACAAGATTGACTAATGACAATTTTGATGAATAAGTTTATATAATCATAAGTAACTGTTTTTATCAAAATTGAAATGAGTTGTACGGGAAATTTTGTATTCAAGTATCTAAAAAGTACCTCTTATAGAATGTATGATAGTAACAAGCTTTATTGGCATAACCTTATGCACAGGTATTGCGAAAGCGTTTACAAACAGAACAGAAACATATTTTAAAATAAACTGATTTACAATCATTGATTTCTATTATTGCTACAATTGTAATAGTTATCATATATCATCATTATAATATTTATCAAATTCATCATCAAAATGATTTTATAATGACGATATTATAATTCATCGTTGACTTTGTTTTCATTTTACATTAGAATGTTATATAGACCCTATTCATAAATGGCGGTGATTTTAGTAATCTTCTGTTTACATTCCAGTTAGCCCAACTGCTATCCTCGTTCTTGAGTTAAGCTTTCATAAGAATATCTTACCACAAACGAGACTAGTAAAGCTTATTTGAATGTAGGCGAAAGAATATTAAAATTGCCGCCACTTATATATTGGCTCTATGATGCCAGATAAACAGAGAGAATACGATATTTTTTTTTATATTCTTAAGACAATTACTTCTGAACATATTAGGAAAAGCAAATATCGCCAGGAAAAACGCGATTTCAGAGAAACGCTTCACAATTATTTACATGTGCCGCGTGGCCTTGCTCGGGCGAATGGAATACAGGTACCGTCAAGCTAAGTGTTGCCGCTAGCTCACTGCGCTCTCTCACAGTAAAAACAAACAACCCTTGTACGTTTCCGCTTAACTGTGAATGACACACTGACAAGCAACACAATACTATTCTGCAGTATTTTGAAAAATATAAACATCGAGTCTTCAATTGTTACCATAGTGAAAAAAAGTTGAGAATACCTGATTTGAAGTCATAAAATCGTTCAATAAAAAATGATAATAACTAATAAGTTATTAATCGGACGATCTCACTCTAACGTCTTTATGAATTATTAGTTTGTAGCTGAACGATTTCCAGAAGTTTTGGTAATTCAATAATCACGCTTTTGGCTTAAAATCAAGAACATGATAAGAAAATGACAAGTCTTTCCTTAAGGTTTGAAGGAAAGTTCATACTTGAATATCTTGATTCTTGAATATCGATTCTTTAAATATCCACCTTCCTCACTTTGTGCTTCAAGCAGAATACTGAAACCAAGGACTATGTATGAAAAATCATCAGTTCCAGTGTGAATCACTGAATGTGTTAAACTAAAATCGGCGACATTTAAAGTAAGAAATACTAAAAGGCAGTAGAAGGGGCATCAAGATTGTTTTATAGTTCGCAGTTAAATGTAAACATCTGTACACATTTTGGATTTTAGCAAGACTGGGGGAAATTTTCTTAACATTTCAACACACGGTGCACAATTAAAAAAAAAGAATCTACTCCACCCCACCCCCTACCGGTCTAACTTGGACAAAACTGAGTTGTTTTCATTTACGTGATTTTATGAAAGTTAAAAACAACGCAGTTTCTTCGAGATGTGAAGAACTAGAGTTAAAATATCTAAACGAAATAAATTGACCATGAAGGCTATAAAGCACAACAAACTGGTCCATTATGGTTTCTAGAACAAAAACTACGGGTGAGCTGAACAACCTTTTTCCAAAACGATTAGTATCATAGTGTAAGTTTATAAAATAGAAACAAAAAGTTTGTTTTAATGTAAATATAACAAAATTTCACATTTTAAAATAGTTTTTCAAAACAAGCAAGGTTTGGATTTTGGTTTTCTCTTGAAATCCACCGGAAACATTGCATCCGTTTGGGAAACGAAGGTGGTAAGTTGTTGAACTGGACAAGATTTTCAAAGAAAGTCCGTTGACATACATGCAAACCAGACTGTATTTTAAGTTCGAGTTCATTTCGGTTCTCCTCCATAGCATCGTTATGAGGCAGAAATTATAAGAACATTAAGATAAGTATATTACCCTATCCAGATCGTTGGCTTACCTAATTGCGCAGGTCCTAATATCTGAAGTTTGATGTTTTCGTCTTCTTAGCATTAGCAAATGACTTGCCAAATCAACAAGCCTGGCCACTCGATGGCTTCTTTCAAAGTCAGGAATTTTTGTTGCGTATTGTATTACGGAATAATTTTTTCTTGAAGCTGAGTGTTGACTGATTCACGTGGACCTGTTGTCTTGGAACACGACGCTTGATGAAGGGATGTTGAAAGGTTAAAAGGTTGAACATTCACGCAAACAAGTTCTTGTTGATACGTCTTATATCAGTCCCGTTAAGTGTATCCGGCATATGATTTACTTATGGCCAAGGTGACGAGGATTTTTTTCTCTGCAGCGATGATCTTCAACTGATAGATGTCGATTGCTTTCCATGAGTACTGTATTTCTAATCATTGTGAACGAAAAAATCTCGCCCCGCGTTTTTAAACAATTTTGGACACAACAGTAATCTGCTTTGGCGCGTTAAATATTTCCATTGGAAAGAATATTAAGCTCACCAAATATCCGGTTATCGTTTTCAAAAATAGTTTTCAATATCTGATTTGATATACTACTACAAAATTTTCCTTTTTTTCCTGATCCTACAAGGCTACATTTATTGATGTCGAATAATGACTTCTGTCAACTATTTTTCTCAGCTTTTAAATAAGGAAGTCTCCAAGTAGTTTGAATATCATTCTGCTTTAAAATCTGTCAAGAAACACAGGCTACATTGATTAATAAACAAATTTATAAGGAAAAGTGTAGTTTATATAAGTAAGAATGTGCTGAAAATTTTCTTTTTAATTGGTTCAAAGTGTTGTTAATGAGTCTCGACACATAGTAATTAGTCTTGTATCACTGATGATAATTATTACATATGGCGGTAGAATCATGTCAGATTTTCATACTCAGGTTAATGCACCCTTCAAGTGATTATGACGTGTTAACGGTGTACTGTTACCTCACTGATCCCCTTTAGTTTAGGTCCGCATTTACTCAGATATCATAAACCAAATAATAAAACCTTTGGGACTATCTGATTTTGTTTGATAAGTAGAAAATGGTCTTGGTTTAGCCAAAATGACAGAACACACTTGATAAATAGAGTGAATATTTTCATACACGCTGTTTTTTTTATAAGAACCCGTAAATTTTGCGGAGGCTCATTGTTCTTACGTTTTTGGCTGTTTCAGCCTCAATTTGTTCTTAATTCATTCTTATTTCTGTGAGCTGTTTGAAACGACGACAAATCTTAACGAAAGACAAGACATTGTATTGAAAAACAACGCTGATCGTCTATTTTGAGGAGATTTCTCTATTACATGAATACGTTTGGCATTTGAAAGAATAGTAGATATAGTAATTGGGAATTACTCAATTAGTGCTTTTGTTTTTTTACTGTGCACTTTGCAAACGTAAATTACAAGATTCAGTAAGGTATCAACTAGAAACATTTTCAATTATTTTCTTTTCAGCCTCTGCCTGAACTTGTTCTTAAGTTGTTTTTAATTTTCCGGCCAATCTGAGTCTCATTGTTCTTGTAAAGTCGTTCTTATAAAAAAAATGCGTGTACTTTATGATATCTGACACGTGCGGCGATGTGTAGGACCTTTTAAATTTTATCTGTTACTAATGTAAATGAAACACGCACTAATTGTAGTGAGTCAGTTTTAAATGCAAATCTCAAGAGCCCTGAAACAGGATATGCACTTGATTTCTTATTTTTAGTAATTTCCAAACTGCTAAACGTGTTATTGAGATCTGGTTCTCGAAATTCACTTTGATATCCATGTTTTTGGCATCCTAACGTAAAGACAAAGCTAACGGTATCTTTTAATTCACTTTTTGTCTTTTATCAATTAAACTAAAATCAGGATTATAACATATCAACTTATCAACTGAATCCTCTTAACGTTTGTGTGTAGAGTACTTAAAGTCTTTTTACGTGCTGTTTCTTGAAAAAGAATGTGTAATTCGTGCTTCATTAGGCATTACATAACTAAACATTAACAAAAGAAAGAAGCAATACAGTACTAAAAGACTACGAAGCGAAATGCTATAAGTCTCAAAGTATTGCGTAAACTCATCAATTGTAACTACTGACAAACAATCAAAAAAATAACAAGTTTAATATAAAAAGAAAAGAAAAAGAATAGAATGTCAAACCGAAAGTAAGGAAACTAAAAAATGTCTGGAATGAAGTTTATAACGGATTATAAAAACTTTTTGTAGCAGGCTTACAAAATTAGTGTCACTAGGCTCACTGAGACTTATTTGTGATTTTTCCTAATTTGTTTACGGTCTACAACTACATGTAAAAATTCTGACAATTTAAACTTTTAGTTAAGTTCGCAACAGGTTGCCGTTTTCCATGTCAAATCATAATTTATTCTCGGCGGGGGATAGATTGGACTCGTAAACATCTAACTAGAGTCAATAGCGATTCATCAATTATCGGGTATAGGTTCAGTCATATCGCCATCATAATGAGCAAATAACTCATTCTCAGAAGAACTGTTGAGTACCAAATATGACGAAAACGTGCTCTTGTTATCAAAGAGATTATCACCCTATGGAGTTTCGTTAGACGTAATTGAGATAACTCGTGAAAAGCTTCCAACTTTCTTCTCCTGCTCAATTTTGGTCGTCTTTATATAGTCTTATAGGCCGTAGGGTGGGTTGCTCTGAGGCTGGTGATAACTTTTATATTGGCCATGTTCAGTTAAAGCAACATTCCAGCTGTATTTTCTTCGCTAAGAAAAAATTTACAATCCTTAAATAACAACTGGTAATCTAAAGTTATGGCCCCAATTAGGATCAAGTTGACTGGCACTAGTAACTTTCGCCTGCGTTGATATTAAAACATTTTATGTTATTTTAATTTTATTTCGGTCTTTTTCCCTTACCTCATCATGGATGTTTCCACACAATATACATTTGTTCATGGAGTACCCACTAGTCTGACTTGGCGAGCAGTTGGAAGCTAAGTTCTAGTGGCATGCATGAAAAATTATCTTATATTTAGTGTCTTACGGTTAATTCATTGATATAAAGACCTTATGCATTGTATTTCAAAGTCTTGTCGAAATCCCTGTCTACCCCCTTAGTCATTTGCAGCTTCAGAGAGGGTGTTGTTGCTACGAAATGTCTTTCAGGACTATATTCAAGCCTCCATCATGCTTCAGTATAAAAGATGATCACATAAAATGAATACTTATACTTTATGCTGTGGATATAATAATCTATACTAGTTATTTCTAATAGAAAGTGAGTGCTGTGACCACACTATTTTGTTATTGTGCCAATATTGTTCTAGTCGGTATTTCATCAATATTTGGATTTGAACCGCTGATTGCATGTATTGTGTTAACGAAATACTAGTGACATTCTTGAATCAACTTTCAATATGGTATGGACTTGAACCGCTGAACGTATGTATCACATGTTCACAGCTAGTGACATCCGAAGATTATACTGTGTTCCGAATAGGCTACTCACTTTGCTCGCAGCAATAAGCATACCTTGAGCAATTGTGTTTTATTTTTATGTGAAAAATGAGCCATTCGGGGAAAATTTTGGAGCTTAATAGTAACATTTTTTGAGCATAAAGAATTAGCATAATTATAGTAAAAATTGTGACCATAAGATGGACAACTAAGTTAGATAGTCCAGAGAAGGACGGTTGTTAACAGTCATTTGTTGTTAACTGCAGTTAATTAACTGCATTTAAACTATGTATCAGTCAAATAGTTTAGTGTATCATTGAGCTGATTGTTCAGTTTAGCTGTAATTTGATTGGCTATTAGACTCAGATGTTTTGTTATTGGTTAATGGGCTGCTTTATAGCAGGACTCAACACTAACTTTTCATCTAATGGCTAGTGTCAATTTTGATGGCATTATAAAAATTATTGTGTTCATGTTCATCAGAACCATCATGCTACATTACATGGTCGGAAAATTTTGGACCTTGGAAATCGTAGAATATCAGAAAAACAGCAGCTAGTACTAGAAACCCTCCTAATTGGCTGTTGCCAACGGCCTTTAAATAAACATGTTTCTGCCTTCTATATAACCCCCTCTCTCTATATATGTAAATCCCAAAAGGATCTTGAGATAAACATTTTCTAAAAACTTACTACTATCTAGCTATAAACAGCTGAGCTCCCAGCAACTTTGTCACAGCCTGAAGATGATAAGTGAAGATTTTTTTAAATGCTATCTTATTTTAAAATTATATAATTTGTACATTCTTGGTGAAATAACCATTACATTCACCATATAGGCATATGTAATTGATACACATTGTACAAATGTAAATATTATGTAATTTCATTTAATTTAAACATTATAATTACTGACCGAAAAAGTATAGCAAAATATTCTGGAAGGTCTCTATCAATTATTGTCCTGCAAAGCTGACCACACTTTAACATATCCAGTCCTGTATTAGGGGCTAGTTTGTATGCTAGTGGAAAGCCCTCCTTAGGTCCAGAAAGAAACTCTGGGAAACCCCCATCTTTCGATCCTGGAAGATATTTGCGACCTGCCAAACGGGGTTTATATTTAAATTCAAGATCCTGCACTGACATTCGTTCCAATGGATTATCTGCAATGACTTCATGTCTCTGGGCTTTGTTTGTGTCAGCAGAAATGCAAGACAAAAATAATCTACCAAAACAAAGGGAATCAGTGCTCAAAATGCGTGGAAAAATAGCTCTGTGATTGAGTAGATGTGGAAAAATACTCATTGCAGTTTTGCTGATGTACCTGAAAAGAGAAAGACAGTGACTGATCTAAGATATATTTTGGATCATCAGATGGTCTCTACATATGAAAGACGAGGTTAACGTGATTTCAGAGCAATAAATAAACAACCACAATCCTTGAACCTTTTTACAACCTTAATTGATCATTTTACAGGTCTTTCATTGGTTTACAACAGTAGATGATAGTAATTGTAAGACGTGCTAATGTAACAATATTGGATAAAATCGTCAGAAAATTACTAAAAACCGAGCTTCCGCCAAAATTTGAAGGTTCTTTTAAGAAGCATACAATTTACTTTTCCATATATCAATGATCATGGATTGTTATTATAAATATTGTAAATTGCACTCGATCCTGACCTGTTTAAAAGCAAAATTAATAAACCGCGTTTAATCGAACCCACGGCGGTGTGCGACACTTGCAGACTGCAGACTTGCCCAATGGATGGAAGAGCCTCTGGTATGTCG
>JAPEIX020032551.1:0-12077 GCA_026122405.2 Zoanthus sansibaricus
GTAAAACAGCGAAATAAGCGCATTTCCAGCTTGTGTGCGCAACTCGACAATCTTGGCAGATTTGGTGAACACCTGTTATCTTGCAAGTGCTTCCAAGCATAACCTAATTAAAATAGTTTCAGCTGTGACGTGCATTTCATTGTCAACCAATCAAATCACGAGGCTGTCAAATTTTTCGATTTGCGTCGACGATGCAAAAGGAACCCCGGGCAAACTGCACCAATAGCCTGCCACAGGCATCCCACGGAACAAGCTCAGACTGCTGCTCAGAAAAAGTGAAAAGGTTTCTAGCTGAAATTTTACTGAATCTTGTAATTGATTTACGTTCGCGCAATGTGCACAGTAAAAACACAAGCACTGTTTCCCATTGATTACTATATCTACTATTGTCCCAAATGATAAATAGAGGATATTACATGGCCGCGCGGAGATACGAATTTTATCTTTGAGTGTTGAAAATATCTCACGAGTGAGTGCAGCAATAATAAGCACCCCTATTCCAATAAGCGGCCCATTCTAATAAGCGCTGCCATTTTTAAACGTGCCCCTATTCTAATAAGCGCACCTATTCTGATATTACAGCGCCTTCAGAGTACACGTATCAAACGTGGTTTACCGTATTGTTATTTAATAGCCGACATACCGTACGTAATAATGTATTACAAAAACGGTGGTCTACAACAAGTCCTTTTTCCAGTCTTCTTGATCCAGTCAATTTGACCTGTACTTTATTCTCATGGCGGGCTATATAAAATGAAGAATTCTTTTTTTAAAAGTAACTGAATTTTTATCAATTTGTTGCTGTCTCGAATAAGCGCTCTCTCTTGAGGTAACAAAAGTAAATAAGCGCCCCGGGCACTAAATCGAATCATTACGGTAGATTGACAAGTTGTTTGAACGGCGGGAAAAGTCCCATATCAATCACACGTGATGATATGAAAATCGTGCGCTCTGATTGGCTGTTTTTGATATCAACACGTGTGATTGATATAGGTGGCTGATACGTTCTAAATTTTACCGATCTACTACGTAAATATCGAAGTAAGCATATGATAAATGTAATCATGGAGTATTAAAAGTCCCTTGCTGTTGTGAAATTAGTTTTCAACTATTGCACATGTATGTTTCAACAAATCTGCTCAAGAATAAACAAAGAAAAACGTTAACCAACAAATAACATTGTTTTCCAATGGTGTCGCCATTGTCAAGGAAAACTGAATTAACTTCGCCATTACAAGAGTAACTAAGAATCAAGAACTTACATTTAGCATAAGTTAGACAAAGCCCTTAGCACGAATAGAGTCTGACTATACATTCAAACACGATCTTAATTGTTTGAGTAACATCTCGTTCAGTTTGGCTTTAAATTTTCCAACGAATATGCATTAGCAGCACCAAACAATTAAGCCATTTCCTAAGACGAATCAAAGAATATCACTCAAGATTGCTTAAACGGTAAGACGAAAGATGAACAAGTTTGCTAAATTGGTAAACATTGCGTATCGAGACAGAAATCAATCGCGCAGGCTGGAGCATTCTAGTTTTTCACAAAACTTTATGCAAGTGAGAAAGTTTCTGCTATAACTCATTGCTACTCTAACGGAGTATCCGTAAGTCAAAAGCAAAGGTATTGCTGGATTTCACCTGACGTCATGGCGGCCATGTTGAATGACACTTAACGAAAGAATTTTGATTATTTCTTTTGTTTTGGACTCCAACATGGCCGCTATTTCTATTGTCTTTTGTGTCTCTTGGGAATGATTGCAACCCAAGAATACGTAATTTTATAAGTCGAGCTCCTAAAGGCTTGCTGCACAAAGATCAAATTATATGATTAAAGTAAAGAACTTTTGAATTATTACACGTGGTTTAGTCAACTCCAGATTGGAATGTTTAATCATCGCCATAGAAGTAGAGTAAGAAATTGGCATGATCATGATCAACCCTTCTTAAGTTAAGAACATGCAGCTTTGGTGGTCATCTTATTCTTTGGTTAGGATTCAATCATGTTTTATATATTCGCTTACACAGTTTGATAGTAGTTCAAATTATTCACCGGATCGGTCTATTGAGTTACTTAACTAAGGGTTGCTTTTCCTGTTGAAAGCTTTAAAAAAAAAATCGACGTCATCGAACCTTCTGGTAATTTGAGATAGCCATTTAACTGTTTTACCAAAATGATTTTTCACCAAGTTTTTACCGAGCCACAAGATTCATACGAAAGTCTTGATTCGTTTTTACCCAGTCTCTCTTGGGCCAATGTTAACTTTTGTCACCAAGATTTCTGCAATCTTATTGGCTGGTGGTATGGTGGGGCTGTCTCATCTTGTGAGGACCACGGGTTAACAATATTTTTTTTTTCAGACGATTCATAAACAGAGTGATGAAACAAATTTTAATTAAATCAAATTTCTCATTTTTGAAAAAAAATATGAGTCGTGTGTGCATTTGGAGAGTGAATTTCAATACATTAACATCATATCATACAATTGACGAGGCCGAAATGTTCCGAAAACTGTTTTAAAATTCGCTTTTACCAAAAAAACAAATACAGGAATGCAAAATCAAAAGAATCTAGCTATTCTTTTAAAGCATTCCCTTAACAACTTGATTTTTTTAAACATTTAAGATTAAAAAAAAGAACTAACAGAAAAAACATTTTGCATCTTAATGAGATTGAAAAGAAATACAAAACTATGCGTTTATAGTTTTTTTTCAATAAGTGTAGTTATTAGCAGGAAATGATATTTGCAAGATACCTGTGTTAATCTTAAACCAGTTCCAATTTTACTTCATAGACAAAAGAATGAAGATGTCGGTTACACACTACTATTGGCTAATACATTTGTTTTTCTGTCAAACTGATTGTATGTTTTGACAGCCCGTTAAACGAAGCAGAATATTAACGTAAAATTTTAATGCATTTGTCAGTGTAATAGCTTGCCGGCTATTGAAAGGTTTACACTCATTCAACGAGGGAAACCCAAAGTGCTATTCACAAACTTCAGTTTACTATTCTTTCTACCTATAATTTTTTCCAAGAATTTCATTTTATAAATATGTATATGACTCGTTTTAATTGACAACACCTGGAGCTTGTTTTTACGAATGAGACCAATCCTAAGAAAGATCATTTTCTATTGATAAAAGCGCAAGCATGACTTCACAGGATGAAAAGTGTCGAAAACAAACGCTTAATTTAATTGCTTTGAAAAGTTACTTCAGATTGGAAAAGTGAAGATTATACAAAGGTTAACAATTTGGCAATTATAGAATGGCTTCGTTGAGCTTGCATACTATGGTTGTTTTGTGTTTGGTTTGCTTTCTGATCTCGCGTATCACAAGTCAACCCGTAACAACAGGTAAAATCGGATGTTTTGCTACTTAATTCTGAATTACATTGTGCTGGGGCATTTTGTCACGCCTTAAGAAGTTTCATGTGCTTGTTCTCCTTTGAAAAATGTAGACAAACAATGTAATGGGAAGGCGTTTTTTTTTCTGAAATTACTTCATATAACCATTCCATTCATTTTTGTTTTCCCAAACATAAAAGAAATCAATTACACAAAGATATGTTATCTATCATAATTGTAACATTCATGGAGACCTCAGTTCTTGAACATAAACCAACGTTTAAACTGATCTGATATAAATTCAATTCAATCTCTCTCGTTTGTAAAGCACATGATTAAGCCAGGCGCCAGGTAGGGCGTTCAGCAGCTTAAACCGTGTTTTTGATGCTTGTTTTACTTCCTTTTGGAAATATTCGAATCGAGCTTCTGTGGGCCACTCCCAATAAACAGTTATCGGCAACTTCAAAAGGTTGTACAAAGTTTAGGCTAAGTGAGAAGTTTACGAATCATTTCATAGAACCTAATATTCAAAAACATCCAAATTATGTGCACCTTAAAACAAGTGCAAAGTCATGAATCTCTGAACTTTTTCTAATCGAACCCCGTACAAATAATTTTAGTCTTGGGTACGTGATCTGAAGCCTGGAAACGGCTCTTATCGGTTGTTAAAATGTGTGAATTTGCCACTCACTCAGCTGTAAACAAATCAATAATTCAACTGCAGAAAAAATTGATTTGGATTTTCCGAAATATTAACCTGAACACCTCTGCAAATTTCCCAAGTATAATACCTTAATTTTAAAACATAATTCAGTTTTTCGTCCCAGAGAAAACAAATGTAATACTGACAAAAAAGTGTCACTAACCCTTTTTATAGAAGTAACTTAACTCTGTTCGAGCTCTAAAGATTGATTATATTTTGGATTATTTGTGGTCTAAAGGTTGCTAATCAGTTGCTTAGCAAATAGATGAATCATGATACAAGCAATGTCATTTTCTGATTCCAATAATTATTCTACAGGACCTTGCTTGTGTAGGTTGCAACTTGCTCTGTTGACTGTCGATCAAAATCCCAATGTCTTATACCCAAAAAAATCTAACTTGTGAATTGATCCATGCAAAAACATCACTGTGTTTTTACATTGGCAAAATTTATTATTTATTTTCTGGAATGCGACCTAAACAAACCCAGGCGTCTTAATTCTTAAACCCCCAAAAAATCTCTTTGGCCAAAATTTTATACCCCAAACCCATCCCTGCGTCATCCCGTCATTAAAATACGTAATGACTAAAATGCGCAATGAGCTACAATGACCTACAAAATGATGCTTATGTTACCTAAAAAACTAAAAAAACCGCCAAAACCGACCAAATGAATCACAGAAAAACATTCGGTCAGCGGCCACTGTAAAAAAACAAGATGGCGACCGAATGCTTTTTCAGCGATATATTTGGTTAGTTTTTGACAGTTCTTTTAGTTTTTTAGGTAACATAAGCATCATTGTAGGTTATCGTAGGTCATTGTGTTGGTCATTGTAGGTCATTGCGCATTTTAGTTCTAATGCATTAAAGTATCTTAAAGGGAATGCTGGGTGTCCTACGGCTATAAAGCAGAAACTTTTGAGTTCATTCTATAACCCTTTCAGTGCCAGTTGTATTGTTCAATTCTCCCAACTTGTGGCTATACTTTTCATTTAATAAGTTTGGGAGAAATTTGCTTTTCATCCTTAGCAGTCTGCTTTGTTTGATCAACTCTCAATTTCTCATTACCAAATGTCTTGTTTTGTACATATCATGCAAGGAGAAGCTGGGTGTTGATAACTGACTGGGAGTGAAAGGGTAAATTTAAGGCCAGAATGCGCGAGACCTCATAAGTCTGTACTTGCTCAAATTGTTTAAAACAGGAAAGGCGGCCGCTCTAGATCTGATCGATTAAATTATTCTCATTTGTCAACAGACTGTCTGGAATGCATCCGTGGCCTTAGAGGAAGCGACTCTTGCTCCAATATGAAACCAGTAACTAGAGCCCAGTGCAGCGGCTTTCTCAAACAGTGCATCGCATCGAGGCAACAGCAGATGGACGTTCCTGAAAAATTGTACGACGACGAAGAGTTTGATTGCACCGACTCGTAAGTCTATAACTAGAAGTAATGAATGATAGGTGAAATGCGTTAGAGTTTAATAGATCCCACCAGAAAACCTTCAATGTACCTACACTTCACAAACACCCAAGATAAGGAAACTAAGTACAAATATTTTTACTTATCCCATTCACTCAAATACGAAACAACGTCAAGTGTAGATATTACAAGCATGTTATTACCAAACAAGAAGTCACTATATATATTAGGCACTACAACCACGTTGGTAGAGGGCTTAACCCCTTCAAACTACCATAAAAATTGCCGAGCCTGATTGCTAGCAGCCATGGACAGATGTTTTGGCCTTTTTAGCAATCAGGCTCAGGTTTCCAAAACGAACTTAAGTAATAGTAAAAGCGCATAATGATGCTTGTGGGGTGTTGCTACAAAGATAAACTCGAGTATAGATAGCACAAACGTGCTAGTAGCTAACCTGAATTAGTGGATTCAAGTGAGTTCATCTTTATAGTCACATCCCATTGCGCTTTTACCATTATTTATGTTCTTATTGGGAACCTGAGCCTGTTTGCTAGCTATGCTATGCTGATAAGGCCGAAGCAGCTGATTATAAGACTTAACCTTGGCGGCTAGTCCGTTCAGGGGTAGCAGCTAAATTTTCTACGAGCTAAGTGGTTCATGAAGCCAGCGCTTATCTCCCGTTTCTGTAGCGTTAAGCGGATGAGAGTCTTTTGACTCCCCCTGGACGGGACACTAAACCATCGCAGGTTAGCTTCCAGCATACGCTGGTACTTATTTACCTACCCCGGAAGGATGGAAAGCTGAGTTGGCTTAGGCGGAAAAGAAGGTCACACAAATATTTGAATTTCGCAAACTGCCGGGATCGAACTGGGGACCTTGTGGTTGGAAAGCAGAGATCTTCCCAACTGCGCCAAGCACGTCCGCCCTTATGACTTTTCAAATGTACAAAAAACACACATAAAGGCCATACCATTCAAAACAAACTCACTTTTTAGACTGTTTATAAGTTTGTCCATATTTTCTTTGTAATTTTTCCTCATAGTCAAGGTCCTCATCCGAGTTGCTCTCAGAATTTTCCACTCCTTCATCTTGCTCCTCTCCCTCATCGTCCTTCTCATCCTCTTCTGCTATATTTCTAATTCCCCCTTCCTCCTCCTCTTCGTCCTTATTGTCACCTTCTTTGAGTTGTGTGCTACGCAATTCAGTAAACTTTCCAGAGCAAAGCCCGAGGAGCTCCTCCATGGGATCCTCCGAATCGATAGTATTGCTTTCAAAGAATGTCCTGGTTTTTGATTTCTTACTCTTCTTGGAGGAGTTAATGAACCTTAGAGAAATTGCATTTGCTCATTCATTTATCTAATTCATTAATTTATTATTTCTAAGTCTGAACCAGCTAAAGATGGTTTAAATGTTATGTTACCAGAGGCACCGGTCCGTTCCTGAAAGGGATGTTCGAGGGGAGGGGGGCTGATCTAGCACAAAGTCAAGCACATACCACAATTCAAACTAACGTTGTAACACACTACTACTATTCGGTATAATAGTGAATATTCTAAAAACTAAAACATTTGTCGTCTTTTTCGAATTAACTATATTGTTTTTAACATAGTAGTCCTTTCAAGATCGCAGCAGTCAGTAGACTGGGGGAAACAAAGGTTACGATCGTCAGAAACCTGAGAAGGCGTGTTTTCTGCATGGTCATGAATATTTGCCAACTTGATTCTACCTTCCATTTGTAAAACTATGACTTTTTTAAAAACGCTTTTGTTACAATAAACACACTTTTTTGATTTCTTAAATATAGTCATTAATTTTGAGTGTCACTTTATCTTAGCAATTTTAAAAACTCGATTGAGTTCGTTAAATTAAAGTGACGCTATTACAAAATAATATCACACTTTTAACTCGTAAAACCGCTGATCGCATGTATCGTGTGAACCAAAATGCTAGTGACATTCTTGAATCGACTCTCAATACGGTATGGAGTTGAACCGCTGATCGTATGTATCGCATGTTCGTTGCTTGTGACATCCGAAGATAACACTGTGTTCAGAATATGAGGCTACTTGCTGTACTCGCAGCAATAAGGTACATAACGGCGATAACAATGCAATGAGGTCAAAAGCATATCTTACGCAATACAAGCTGAATTCATGAAAACAAACAACTGATAAAAGTGTACCCATTAATGTACCGCAATTTAGCCGCCTGCCAATGCACCATCAGGGCTCGACACTAACGGTAGCCAACTAGCCACAGGCTAGTAAAAATTCAGTTTTGGCTAGTAGATTTTCTGTTTCCACTAGCCACTTTGGCCAGTAAACCAACTACAAGTTTCTGTCTTTATCAGGGAAGATATCTCAGAATTTCAACGAATGGCTAGTTAAAGAAATTGTTGACTATTAGCATCAAAGTTGACACTAGCCATAAGACTAGTAAGTTGAAAAGTTAGTGTCGAGCCATGCTATTCACTTGTGCAGTACATACTAAGAAAATATAAATATTATGTTTTGCTGTAGGCCTCTAATGCACACCAGAAGGGAATTCCTAGAACAAGATACAACACAGTGAAAGAATAAGATTATACCATTAAAAGGGGAATTCTGAAGAGATGCAATCCAAATTATAGTATTGAGAAAAGAACTATATTAATAAAAGGGGAATTCCTAAAACAAGATACAGTAAAAGAATAAAACTATAATTATAATAATTATAATTAAGGAGAATTATTTAAAGACAGACTAGATTAGTTTGGTAAATAAGTAGATTAGGGCAATAAAAGAAAAATTCCTAAAGAAAAAGAACTACAGTTGTTATTTTCATTTTATGTTTGAGCGATTATTATTTTGTTATGTACCTTGCTTAAATCTGGAATGTCATCTTTATCAAAGCCAACATCCTGTAACATTAATGCAAAAAATACTTGAATTAACATTCTCCAAGTTGAAAATCAAGTGCATACATGCTAGTGGTTATGGCAGGTAGCATTGAATGAAAAACCCACTTACTTTTTTCTGCAAGTTTGGATTTGTTTACCTTGATGTAATAGTGGGATAAAGGGTATAATGAATAATTTTCGCATTGGCACGTAACATCAACAAGATAAACTAATATTCAAGACTGCAGATAATATGCAGACGTGTATGATGCAAATGAGTGACATCCTTTAATAGCACGGGAATCCCAACTGAAGATGACTTTCATCAAGTCAAAATAAAACTTAACTTAAGGAAACTTACAATACTTTTTAGTTTTTCAAACATGATCCGACACTATGTCAAGTTGAAACATATGTTTAAAAAAAACTCTAAAGTGTTGTGTGCTTCCTTAAAATTATCTCTCTTTTGCTGCTTTTAAAACCTTACACTGTAACAAAAACATTTATCATTTAAAATTTCCTTTTTTAATCATAAACGTTTTTGCTAACACAGGTCAATCCCATTTGAGTACCACAGGACACAGGAATCCCAAGATTACGGATTGCACTCATCACAACCACTTGCCAATCTTGAGTTTCAAAATTAGACATTTTCATTGTTGCGGGCACACTTACAGTATCATTAATAACATGTTTATTAACTTTTTATTATTAATTTTGTGTTACCTCTGCAACTTTGAGGAAATCAGATACTCTGTCCATTCTGACAATAAATTTCTTGTAGACATCCAGTGCTTGTTTACACTCCTTCTTGTTCATGTCAAAATATTTCTCTATTTGAAATCATTAAAAATCATTACTTTAAGCACTGAGAACTGATACAGTACTTGTTAATACTTTTCTTAAAATTCAACTCTATGTTGAAATGTTGGATCATTTCTACAGGGAAAGCACAAAGCTGATGTCACGAGCAATAGCCTTCCTTGGAGCCATTATTTTCAAATGTTGCGTAATCCTTCCTTCTCCACAAATGGATGCCCACATTAAACAACTTTTTTTTCCCTGAGTTAACCAATCAAGAAGAGGATTTCATATTTTAAGAACCTAAAGCAGCAATACAATGAGACAATTTAGACAGTGGGTATAAATCAAAAACCTCGATGAGACAACATATAGATACTGTGCACAAGAAGTACTCCAATTTGGACCAAACTTACATCATCCACATACAAGTCATTCAAGATTCCTGTCAAAAATTGAGAGTGTTATCCCAGATTCCCTCTGCTTTTCTCTCGTTTCAGCTGGTACTTGAAGTCCTTGAACAATGCTGTTTTCAATTTCCAGTAATCGGATGCCTTACTCCAGATGCATGGACGCTAGAACACTTGGTGACAGTTGTGTGAGCTTTACCATGAGCAGGTTCAACAAAGAGAGTTGAGAAAGGAGTTCGATGAACACCGTTTAGGCCGATGATGTTAGTGTTCATAACCTTCTGAACATGTGCTTTCCGTTGAACTGTAGACAAATAATGCATCTACCTGATACGAAAGCTCAGCGATTTCGAAAAACTTGAATTCTTCCTTATAAACCTGTACTTTCCTTTTCTTAGAACAGCTCTGGCCACCTCTTACCTCTAGCTCTCGAACTTGGGAAGAGTCATTTCTTCATATCCTGCAGCTTCCTTATCACATGGTTAACACTCTCCGAGATGTTGGTTGTAATGCTGGCAGAACCTAATATATTTTTTTTAGTAAAAAATTATAAAACTGCACTTCTTTTCACCTGAATATCAAAATAACTGATTGAATTGATGTATTTCCTGTGGTTATGTAAAGGATGGTACGACTACATCACTCATTTCACAATGATTCACAACTAACCTACGATAACATATATATTACCAGTACTTACACATGCATCCAACAAGTTTATCTGTGCGTCAAAAAGTATTCCATCACATACGGTGATCAAATAGTGCTTTATTCATGTAAATTTTAGTTCATCTTTCTATCGCAATTTATAATTTTGGATGCATTTATAGCATTTTTAGAGATGCCTTTTTTTCAAAATTTCCCAGGGGAGCATACCCCCACACCCCCCTACATAACTCGCGGATCCCCCAATAAATTCATTGCTCTGCAGTCCCTGGAGAATAGCACTTTTTGTGTGCTCTGATTGGTTCATCAAACATCGAATATCCTGTGCTATTCACCTCGGTCACTCATCTGTAAAACATGATTGTGCTCTGATTGCTTGTGTGCAAGAAAGATTATAGAAGACTATAGTCGCAACTTGATTTGGCCGGATTTTATTAAATATTTTTTAAAATAAATTATTTTAAGAAATGCAATTTACCTACTAATTTAATACTTAACTAATTAAAAACAATTAGGCCCCTCAGTGTCAGTGCCTAGCGACAGATATTCACCGAGCCACGAATATCCACCACTAGTCACCTCCACTTCAGGGAATAACTATTAATTTAATATCTTATCAACAATGATTACAATATGAGTGATGTACAGTACTTATGAGTCAGTACTCTTACTGGCACTGAGCTATATATACTGTACTTTTAAACTAAGCTAAAAAGCTAAATCCTTTACGAGCCAAGTGGCCCATGGAGCTGGCGCTTATCTCTGGTTTCTGTAGTGTTAAGCGGATGAGAGTCTTTGACTCCCCCTGGACGGGACACTAATCCATCACAGGTGAAATATTCATAATGTTGTAGAAATAAAGACTTTTAAGCACTAATATAAGGTATTTTAATAATATATGCATGCTGGGTTACAATAAATTTTAGTAAAGGTGTTGTACATATTTTCCTCCAATAAACGTTATGGCAAGACTTGCATACCCTAGCATGAACTTCTTGCTGGCTAACCATGAGGTCGATGGATTTTCTTAGCTTAGCAATTCTAAGATCCCAAATGTCCTTTATCAGAGTGCGAACTTCGTCAGCATGTGGAATATCATCTGTTGCCCTGGTAATAAAAAAAAACATTCAGTAATCATTTGTATCTCAGTTAGTAATAATTAATGAGGCCACTTCAAAAATAGCCTGAATGTATTACCATAGAATCTTGAAGTCCTTACGTGAATAAGTTTACAAAAGATTATAGTTTTGTGGCAATATTTGCCTCACTGGTAGAAACTGGCCCACTGCTTCCTTTTAAATATTCTGTCACCCTCATCGCAGAAATATGCTTCTTATGAAACCATAACTAACTTTGAAAATTATTACTTTGAAAAACTAGAGTTCTTTACATAAACGATTCTTGTTTTGCAACATACAGTAACCCTCAAATATTTATTACCCCTCACTCTACAAATCTTCTTCTGAGCCCCAGTATTCACCAAAAAAGCTCTTGATATTGTAAATAAAAGGATTAGGAGCCTACTTAGCTAAAAGAATAGAACATATGGCTTCTGCAATTAAAAATTACAAATATGCTCCACGTTTTCATGCTACACACCCACAGGACCCAATTAATAACCTAAACTCGTCCTACAGCTTTATAGGATCTCATTTGCTATTGCTGATAATTTTGGTTATACTTTGTGGATGCAAAGGGGTTTAATAGCTACTTTCAGCTTTCAGCCTCGTTTTTGTGCTAAACAGACCATAATTTTATGACCCTTCATAAAAGGACTCTCTACCCTAAATTTTGGTGGATAGTGAAGGAGTTGAAAGAAGTATTTGAGTTAGAAGAATTTTGGGGATGA
>JAPEIX020032627.1:0-10758 GCA_026122405.2 Zoanthus sansibaricus
AATCGCCCATTGAGGCAACAATGCTAAATCAATCGCCCATTGAGGCAACAATGCTAAATCAATCGCCCATTGAGGCAACAATGCTAAATCAATCGCCCATTGAGGCAACAATGCTAAATCAATCGCCCATTGAGGCAACAATGCTAAATCAATCGCCCATTGAGGCAACAATGCTAAATCAATCGCCCATTGAGGCAACAATGCTAAATCAATCGCCCATTGAGGCAACAATGCTAAATCAATCGCCCATTGAGGCACAAACAAATGATCAATCACCTGTAATGGTGACCAATACTAACCTACCTATGATGGTGGGGCCCATTGAGGCACAAACTACAACAAATACCCAGATGTGGATTATAAATTACAAAAATTTTTATCAAGGAAAAATGGCACGTGGCGAGCACGAAAACGAGGCTCCATACTTCAGTTTACATTCAGCCTTGATGAATACTTTCAGTAATGATAATTATGCATTTATTATTTTAGAAGGCTATATTATGGCTTTGATTAAGCATGAGAATAATTGTATTTATGTGTTTGACTCACATGCACGCAATTGCTATGGTATGCCTGATGCAAATGGCACTGCTGTTGTTATGAAATGTGGTGACATAACTATGTTAGAGCAATACTTATTTTCTCTTTCTCTTGAGCTAAATACTGAATTATTTGAAGTTGTGCCAGTTGAGTTTCACTGTGATACTCTTAGTCACCCTTTTACATTAAATGATTACCAAAACCCTCGTAAAAGAAAAAGCGATGATGAGGCTGATGCTCAGAGACTGAAAAGGCTGGCAAAAGCCAGAGAATATAAACGAAGAAAAATTTTAGAGGAAACTCCAAAAGAAAGAGAAAGTAGATTAGCAAAGATGAGAACTTATTGCATGAAGAAAATGATGACTGAAACTGAATCTGTGAAACAAGCAAGATTAGAAGCAAAACAAACAACTTTTAAGAAAAGAAGTTCAGCACAAACTAAATCTGAAAAACAAAGTAGACTAAAAGCCCAAAGATCATATTTTAAGGAAAGAATTTCTAAAGAAACTGAATGTGAAAGACAAACAAGATTAGAAGCAAAACGAACTTCTTTTAAAAAAAGAATTTCAGAAGAAACTGATTCTGAAAGACTAATGAGGTTAGAAGCAAAAAAAGCCTATTATCACAAAAAAATGTCTGAGGAAACAGAAAGTGAAAGACAAAGTAGATTACAAACTAAGAAAAACAAGAGAGTGAGGTGTGACCCAAATATTCAACATCAGTATCTAAATGAATTTCATACCTGTACAAATGGTGAGCTTCATGAGCAAAACTGGGCTAAAGCCAATATTTTAAAATTTCACAATTCAATATTGTATTTTGTTTGCAAGTGTACTATTTGCCATGAAGTATGGCCTTTGAAATCTAACCCAAGGTCTCCAGACACTTATGTTTGCTCAAGATGTGCTAGAGATAAAAAATTTCCAAAGAAGTTCTCTGAACAGAATTCTATGATTCCATCTCCAGTTCCACTTGAATTAGAAGGTTTGACTCAAGTAGAGGAAATGCTGATAGCTCGTGCCCTTCCTATAATGAGGGTCTATATTAAACCAGGGGGACAAAGAGGGTTCTCAGGACACTGTATCAACTTACCTCAAAATGTGAAAGAGCTAGCATCCACGTTGCCTAGATATCCTAAAGATTTGTCTGTGATTATTGTTAAAGTCAAAGGTAGAAGTAATACTTTTAAAGATGTTAGTGTAAGACGTCAGAAAGTGCATGATGCATTGATATGGCTTGTGCATAACAATCCTCATTATACAGATGTAAAGATTGATCTACAAGCATTAAATGCTTTACCTAGCAGTGGCGTACCATCAGATTTGTTAACCGTTGAAACAAATGATGAGCTTGTCTCAGATACTGCCGAGCCTGATCTAGGCCCACCTACTGATAACCCTAGTGAGGATACAGTATACAATGACTCTAATGATATGAGTAGTTTTCTACCTGTTGGTAAACAACAGGAGCAACAATTGAATGCTGTTAGACAGCAGCTTTCTGCCAATGAACCAATGTCATGGCCTACAGTTGAAGACCAACCATTGAATGAATATCAAACACCCTATTTGGCTACAATGGCATTCCCCACATTATTCCCCGATGGTAAAGGGGACCCAACTAACCAAGCATTAACTAGAGATGTTTCTCTTCTTGAGAGAGTAAAACATTTAATTAAATTTGGTGAAAACCTGAATGGTAAATGGGTGTATAGATTTGCAAGTCATCCTAGATTTTCTTATTGGGCTTTTAATATGATCCAGAGGAAAAGAACATTAGAACAAAGTGGGATATTTCTTAAACAGAACCCAGGTGAAGCACATCTAACAATTGATGAACTGCGTGAAATGGCTGCTAGTAATAATTCAACTGAATTCATGTCTAAAGTGTCTAGATATGTTGCCAATATTGCAGGCACAAATCCTTACTGGCATAAAGTGAAAGAAGACCTCAAAGCGATTGTGACAAATGTTGGTACACCAACATTCTTTTTTACTTTCTCCTCAGCTGATATGCATTGGCCTGAATTACATTCTCTGTTTTATAACTTTTTTAACACTGAACTAACTAGTGAAGAGAGACGTCAGAATGTTATTAACAATCCTCATATTGTTGACTGGTTTTTCACTCAAAGACTTGAGAGTTTTATAAAGTACTGGTTGTATGAGACACTTGATGCCAAGTGGCACTGGTATAGGTTTGAATACCAGGGTAGAGGTAGTATACATTGCCATGGTACTGCTAAACTGAAGAATGACCCAGGATTATGTGAGTTGACAAAAGTTGCTTTAAAAGGATTCTTAGCTCAGAAGTCCAAAGATGAAAACACTGTAACTGATGATACATCCGAATTAGACCGTGACATTGAAGCTGGTAATGAAGCAACCCGAACTGCCTGCCAGTATGTTGATTGGTTGTTGTCTACCATGAACCCCAACCCACCAGATGAAGACATGTGGATGAGACCACAAGTACATCCATGTCAGAGATGGTACAAAGACATCCCTGATTGGGATAGAGATTGTGATTATGTTGATCTTCTCAACATGGTTCAGCGTCATACACGATGTAGTACAAGCTATTGTCTGAGAAAAAAAAGTAATGAATCACAGTTGAAATGCAGATTTCATTTTCCGATTGATCATTGTTCTGAAACCAAATTAGAGTTTGAAAAAGTACATAGCAAGACTGGTGCTGAACAATATAGAGCAAAAATTGTTACCAAAAGAAACGACTCTAGATTAAACAACCACCAACAGCTTCAACTACAGGGGTGGAGAGCTAACTGTGATATACAGGTAGTCATTGATCACTATGCCTGTGTTGAGTATCTTACTAAGTATGCTGCAAAGGGTGAACCAAGGTCACCTATACTAAAACATGTGTTCAACTCTATTGTCCAAAGTGCAAATACTACAAATAATCCACACAAAGCTATTAAGAAAATAGTTATGAAAACTCTAGGTGAAAGAGATTATGCAGCACAAGAAACAATGCATCACTTGCTTTCTTTAAAGCTACACAGTTCATCATTTACTGTCATTCCAGTAAGCCTAAATGGTTCACGTCGAGTACAGGCTAATTTATCAGAACACAATAGTGATACTTGTACTAGCAACTCACTACTTGATGTATATGCTAATCGTGAACAATATGACAAATCACCAGATGTTTTAAGTATGAACTTTCTTCAGTTTGCTACAACATTTAAAGTTGTAAATGGTAAGTTGACTAAACTTCCTGATAATGTGATTCCGCGTATTTTTCCAAATTACTCTTCTAATCCAAGAGGAGCAAATTTTGCATCATACTGTAAGTATCAACTTTTAAGATATAAGCCTTGGACAAGAACCCAAAGTAATGCCTGGAATGATCAAGAACCTTCAGATGAAATATTTATCAGCTGCTGGCATGAATTCTTGCAAACACCATTTGCACAGGCCAATGTTCCTGACTGGTTTGATAAGCTACAAGATGTTATTCAAAATCAGGAAGAGCCAGATGAGGAACCTGTTCAGTCAGACAGTAACACACGTGAAGAATGGATGATCATATCTGATCTCCATACACCTTTTGAAAATGCTGTTGATCCATCAGCAGTATCACATGATTGGCATCAAGACAGGCAAAGGTACACTGACCAAGAAATTGGTGAAATGCCAGCTTGGATTAAAGTCAACAGAGAACAATCTCCCAATGGATTGCATGAAAGCCATGAAGTTATAAATATAAATAGCTTCAGTGAAATGCAAAAACTTGCTTTTGATATTGTTAACAATCATCTTCATGATATCACTGCTGATAAGGAGCCATTGTGTTTGACAATTATAGGACAAGCTGGTACAGGCAAGAGCTATCTCATCAATGGTTTACGAAATCTTTTGCAAAGTAAATGTGCTGTTACTGCTACAACAGGTAAAGCAGCTTTTAACATTAGAGGTGTAACCATACATTCATTGCTAAAGCTACCTGTTGGCCCAAGGGGTAACAAAGATCTTACTGGTCAGAGTTTGTGTAGATTACAAGAGAGTCTAAAGGAAATAAGATACATACTGGTGGATGAATATTCTATGCTTGGTCAAACCACATTTGGTTGGATAGACAAACGTTGCAAGCAAGCTACAGGCTGCTATGATAAAGTACTTGGTGGTATTTCTCTGATTTTAATTGGTGATCCAGCACAGTTACCACCTGTCGCAGATAAGCCATTGTATCATGCACATCCTTCCAATGCTGTTGGTGAACAAGGCTATCAAACATATAGAATGTTTGATAAAGTGGTTAAACTCACTGTTAATCAGAGAGTACAGGGCTCCTGTCCAGAACAAGAAAAGTTCAGGAACTTACTATTAAGACTCCGAAAAGGAGAGTCTACAACTGAAGATTGGGAGTTACTATTAACTCGTCAACCATCAAATGTTTCAGTTGCTGAATTTGATGATGCTGTTAGATTATTTTACAGCAATGAAGAGGTTGCTGGATATAATCATGATCAACTTATTAAACTTACAGAATCTGTTGCTAATATAAATGCTCGCCACTCATCTGCTGCAGCAAAAAGTTTGACCTCTGATGACATGTCAGGATTACAACCAACAATCTTTCTAGCCAAAGGAGCTAAGGTCATGTTGACAATGAATTTATGGGCAACAGTTGGCCTATGCAATGGAGCAACTGGAACTGTCGTTGATATTATCTATGAGATCAACCATCAACCACCAGATTTACCTATAGCTGTAATTGTTCAGTTTGACAACTATAGAGGCCCTTCCATCAGTGATACTATGCCATCATGTGTACCTATCTGTCCAATAACTGTTTCAGCTAATTCATTAGATGGTGTTCATGAGAGACAACAACTACCATTAAGGCTTGCCTATGCTCTGACAATCCACAAAAGTCAAGGGCTTACATTGTCAAAAGCATGGATAAATATTGGCAAAACTGAAAGAACTCCTGGAGTGTCATATGTTGCAATAAGTAGAGTAAAATCACTCTCATCTTGTGTTATTGAACCAATGACTTTTGAGAGATTGACTAGCCTAAAATCGTCTACAACATTACAATATAGGCTTCATGAAGAGTCTAGGTTAGATCTCATTGCACAAGCAACATGTAGTGCATTTAATTATAATACCAATAATTATTGGTAATAATTTGTGTCAAGTAACTTAGATACTGACAAACATATAAAGTAATCTTTTCTTACCATTTTTGTAGCATTAAAATATAATCATTATTTTTGCCTATTTTACAATGGTTTAATATTCCTGTTGTGTATCTGCACACAGTGACTGCTAACATCCTTGAAGAAGTAAAATGAGTGAGCAAAGTGGTAAGTATATGTTTTGTCAGTTTCTAATGTTATGGCAGTGGGAAGAAAAAGATAGTAATAAAGGTTGGGGCACTGGTAAATTTCTTTCATCTCACAGTAGTCTTGGTGTCAAGTAAATGTCTTCCCCCAGTATTGAAATTTCATTTTTTTGCAACCCCCTTTTTAGGACCCCCCATTTATTAAATTTTTGGATTATTTTTCAAATCTCAATTTTTTTGTGTACTTTTTTTTCAAAATCAAAATTTGAGACTTTTCACTTCACTGAGGCACAATCAGTTTTTTTCCCAGAATAAAGAAAACTTAATGAAAGAAAATCAATTAAGTTATATATTATTTTGCTAAGACCTAAAATAGCTGTGTTGTAATAATGTTAGACCATAATGCTACAGTGTAGATTGAACAACTCTTTAGATTTTCCAACCCCCCTGTTTATTAACACTTTCAAACTTATTGGGTTTTCAAATATTTTCCACCCCACCAATTTACTTGGCAACAAAGAGTAATACCTTTCTCACATCAAAAGCCACTCCATTGAACAGCAGAAGTAATTTAAATTTGAAAACTTTTGACTGTCAAAACCATTCTAAAACCTACTTTATTTTGTTTACAGATACATCATCCAGTTCTAGAGAAGAAAAAGCAATGCTTGGGTACTTTTTAAATGTTTAGTGGTAACAAGAAGTTCTTCAATTTCAACATTCACACCAAAACAGAAACACAAAGAGGAGTGTGTTTTTCCCCCAGAAAAAACGTTCCAAAAAAAAACAAAGTACCAAAATGAGCATGTTGCAGTTAAGATTGACTACTTTCATGCTGGTGACTCAAATAACGTCATTGTCAACCATACAACAGCTATTGCACCTACAACACTAGATGAAAAAACTATGTTCAAGCCTAAATTGGTTGCCCAAGATTGCATAACGCCACTTTCAGATATAAAAAAGCTGCAACTGAACAGTTTGTGAATGTGAAAGCAAAGGTGCACAGCCTTGGGACTGTCAATGTAATTATCAAACATTAAGAAAGCAGGAGGGAATTCTTGTAAACCCATTGGATCAAATCAAGATTGTTTTATGGGATAATCAAGTGACTACCATTGAACAGGGGCAGACATATGTTTTTGCTGACATAGCATCAAAGAGGATAACAACAAAGAAAGGTATCTGAACCTTCGAAAAATTGTCACAGATGGATATTCATGCACAGATGTACTCACTCATGAAGAGCCACTGCCCGTTTCGCAAAAAATCCCAATATGTCATTCACAGCTCGGGGCAGTATTGTTGGCATCTCCAGTGTGTAAAGAGCAAATCTTGCATAGTTGTGGAACAAAAGTACTTCCTAAAAACCAAAAAATTGGAAACTGCCCCAAATGCAGAATGACTGTAAAGTTGCAGTACAAAGCAAAGACAACCATACCTTATGCCTCAACCAGTTATTTGCACTCTGTCAACTTGACAGTAGTTGCGACAAAGAGCAACTAACTGATGCATTACTTAGTTTGGACGAAATTGCTGTACAGTATGATTTAGTATCGTTTAAGCTTGAAAACATTGAAGTCAATCCTCCTACTGCAACTTCAGCAGTATCCAACTTATAGTGTTAAAATGCAAAACAAAAGTTTTAACATCCTGCAGCTATAATAGGACAACAGTTACAGTACTATCAATGAGTCAGTTCAGCTGGCACAAGATTTTGAACTTTTCAGTTTGTTTTCACATATCCTAGGATGAGATTAACTTCACTGCCTGATAGTTCTTTTCCAGTACTTCACTTTCATTGCAAGTTTAACATGCCACTTCTAGTTCTTAAGAACATTAAAACTGATAATAGTTGATGTTAATAGTTCATTTTAAAGTTACATCTGTGTTTTGTTCATGTTAAAGCACTTCCATATCCTATAGCCTGCGTAGCGGCTGTCTAGCGAACGAGCCGCGAGGAGATTGGGGAGAGGAAAGTGGAAAGACAGCCTGCCCAAAAACTATGCTCTCTTTATTACCACCCCCAGTCAGCGACTTGACAGCTGTCATGTCATCGCGTGCTATTCGAAGCGTGAAAATGAAAACAAACCCACGTGGAACACATACGACTTTGACAGTTCGATGGCAGCAACACGTGAAACTCCAATTAAGCCAGCGAAGATAGGAAGACCATCGAATAAGGAAAGCGTGAATGATTTTTGTAGATTGTGCAAGTGTGCACTGAAACGAAAGTTTGGAGTTTTTAAAAAAATTGAATATATTTCTACAGAAAATTTGTTTAAAGAATCTAATCGAAAGGGTTGCTCTTCCCGACCGCTCGCCGAATTGTGCGAGGAATTAATCGGGACGGCGGTGGAGAAATCATGCAGATTATCGGACAGGGTTTGCAAAGCGTGTGCAAAAAAGGTAAGAAATGCACAGGCAGTGCAAAAGCTTGTGCTGGCGATTAATGATACGAACCGGTCCGGAGAAAATGAAGCCGATGGCGACAGACATAAACGACAACTTCCAACGACGGTGAATTCCCCCGAACGTAGCCCTCAGAATAGGAAAGGTGCGAAAACTTCTCATGCAACTCGTTCATCTGCTAAAAAGATGTTGTTATTCGCAGAAGGCGGTCAGTTAGAGTCACTGCGTGAAGAGAAAGAGAATATCGATTGTCCCCTGGACGAAATTGCCCTAAATCAATTGAATATCGAGGAGTTAGTGAAGACGAAAAAGACCGAAATTAAGATTGTGATTGTTTGGCCGAACGGACGACTTGAAACACACAACTCTCGATCATTCAGTCTCCAAACAAGATCTCTGATTATAAACACCTGCAGGAAAGGTTGGAAAGCAGTCGCGAACATTGCTTTACACCATGAAGAAATTCGGCCAGAGCTGTTGGAACCATTGAGAAGCACTGTGCGTAATGAATTTAAAGATTACTGCAGCGACAAAATGGATTCCGTTTTAACTCGGAAGTCTCCGGAAGAACTGGCCAGCTTAACCAACAAAATAATTGTCCACGAAGTCAAAGTAAATTGCCCATTTTGGTATTCGTGCATCACGGGAGCTTGCGAAAACACCAACCAAAGGCTAGATTTGAAAAAGGTTAATGCCATTGCTCTGGCTTCTGCAGTAGCTGCTAGATGCAGAAATCAAAAAATGTCAGCAATTGCGTATCGTATTTCTACAATTTTGTTTCACAGCGGAGTCAAGTACGCTGACATTCAAAGACTAAACAAACTGGGTTTGTGTGTGTCTGGTGAATCAATTGTCAATTTACAGAAGAAGATGGGAGAGAACGGAGAGGCGAAAGTTAGAATATGGAAGTAAGATATTGAAAGAAATGAGGGACGCAGGCGTCTGTTGTGCGAAGTGAAAGAGAAACAGAGAAGGACAGTGGTGGAACAGGATGACATGGAGGTAGATATGAAAATCGAATTTGGAGAAGAGACACTCAAATCATACCACAGTTACGACGAGAGAGCTTACACGTGTTGCAAGGGAATCCTGCGGCTGGACGATGGATCAAAGGAAAGTTGCATAACCGAAGGAGATGTTGACTATGCGTTGGATTGTATTGCCAAGAATCGTTTACCATTGTACAAGTAAGTGATATTAAAATACTTCATTGCTATTTTAAATCATTTTATCAATTACTGTTGTTTTTTAAAAAATCAAGATATTTATTTATAACAAAACCTGAGTTTGAGACTTTTTTGCAATAATATAATAGGAAGGGGAGGGCCTCCAACCAGAAAGTAAAACATATGAATACCCTAAAAATTGCAACTGAAAAATTTAGTATTTCCCCAAAATTTTAGAGTTTTCTTATTATTTCAACAACAACATAACCAGTAAATATACATTTTATTTATTTATGTAAACGTTGGTTGGAGACAATGTAGATATTATGGTGAATGCAAGGATTCAAAGTGAGACAAATCAAAATCAATCCATTCATTGGACCCAGGAGTATGCTGCATTAAATCGAGTCGTGGAACCTTTACTATGTACAACTGTGCCAAGGAAACTGCTGTCCGAGATTCAGCTAGTAGATATTTTGCCGAATAAGCATGTCCAAGCAAGGCTACAGCAAATATTTGCTGTTCTGGTCAGCAGGGTGTTATGCAAACATATGTCGAGGTTTTCACATCTGAAGTATGCAGTAATTCATCATATTCCACACAAGTATTCTAAGGAAATGGCATGTAAATCACAGATGGTGAGCTCATTGAACCTATTTTTTGGTAATACATATTATGTGCGTTTTATTCACATACAATTTAGCTGTTCAAAAAAACGGTGGTAACTTGTTCTTGCTTTGGGGTGCAAGCACTGAGTTTGTATCTGCTCTTGCCGATGGGTATGATACTAATTCAGAAAGTATATCAACATGCTCTATATAGATTGAATAAAACTATTATCCCTTTTGACCCTCGGGCAACAGTAATTGTCACAACGGTTGTGTAATTTTTGCTGTCCCTTAAGAGAGCCATTTTGTGATCAGATGATAAAAAGAATTCAATTAGAATGTTTCCTTGCTCAATTCATATTCCCATATCTGGGCTCATTTATTGTTGGATTAGCCCAAGGTCGCAATATAAATTAATATTCAAACACATAATGCAATTAAAACAATTTGTTATCAGGTGTTTGTATCATTCCTCTTCCTTCAAATTAACATTTGTTTTCTAACCAACCTAGTGATAAAATAAATAATGTACTTCTGTCTGCTGCATCGAAAATTTTTAAAATGTCTCACATTCCTTGCAGTGCTGTCTTGGTGTCAAGTTTTTCAATCCGAACATTGCCGGAAAAATGGCGCAGCTTCTCGTGGCTACCCAAGAGGAGTATGTGCCAGTAGTCTCAAATACCATTGTTCATGCCATTGCATTGCATGAAGACCAGCCA
>JAPEIX020032669.1:0-12072 GCA_026122405.2 Zoanthus sansibaricus
TATGTTTATATGTTTATATGTTTATATGTTTATATGTTTATATGTTTATATGTTTATGGTTATGGTTATGTTTATGTTTGCTATTTGACAACGACTACTTGTTTAGTATCGGGTTCAAAACGAGAAGATAAAATTCCGTTCCAAATACATCAATCAGTAAAAACTTTCAGTCGGAAATATCATGATTTTTGGTTTTACCCCAAATGTTGCTCATATTCTTGTTGTTCAGGATTTTAAAAAAGCTTTTTCAGTTGAAACGTTTTTGATGCCACTCTCCTTTACCAGCTAAATTTATTTTATAAAAGCAACTAGGTTTCTTTAGAAACAATTAAAAGGTTTTAAGTGTTCTCTAGTCTGTGGCCTACAAGACTTCTTTCTAACATGATGATCATTCACTTCATATAATAGTGTTACCAGGTACGGAGATAATAATTCTTTTCAGGTGTAAAAGTTAAAATATTGGTTTTCGAAAATCAGACACTTAGGTATTTTAGTTATGCAGTAAAAACGCATGACCTAGCGGGGAACTTGAAAGCGACTTCTCGGCTGATTGTTATCATGACTCGAACGGGTTTGAATTACTTTTTCGTGTTAGATTTTTGTGTCATTTCTATTTGCATTTGCACTGATAACCATTGAAGATGATTCTACCTTTAACGACTGCATGAACTTACACAGCCATGCATTAAACGTAGCTTAAGTTTCACCTTTAGAGATATTAATAATTATTCAAATTGTAACTGAACAAACTAAATAAGCCGAGTTTGTATAGTGGCCCATGGAGCCGGCTCATTCATTCGGATTCTTTAACGTTAATCAAGCGAATGAGAATCTTTGACTTTTGATGGACGAGATACTCAAATCCATAAGCTTCCCATGAAACTTGAGCCAATAAAAGGAAAGATAAAACTCATCCCAACCTTAATTCAGCCAATCAAAAAGCTTGTTCAAATCTTGAATTTCATGGGAAGCTTGCATGCCGTATACGCATACTGTCCAATCCATTCCCCTTAGACAATCAACGGTATGACTCTAGTTACCGAATTCGGAAGGATGCAAAGTTGAGTGAGCTTTGGTGGAAAAACGGTTAAATAATTTTTCAAATCTGGGCAGAGCTGGTGATCAGTCGAACCCTGGAAATTCAGTTATTGACAGTCGAATAGATATTGCCAGCTAGATTGGTCATTTTTAGATTGAAAGAATTTTGTTTTTTGAAAAATATCATCCGACAAGAATACGCCAATGTAAGCTAAATAAGTAATGCTTCCTATTTCAACGAATTTAAAATGTTTCCTAGCAAAAAGAAAACTTCACAAGGATACTACAGCTAAGCAAGATCTGATTATGTTATTCAGGCTAATTTGTTGATCAATGCGCCATCGGTCTATTGAGTACATCTTTCATTCGATTCAATACAATATATGTAAGTGCTTATAACAACACTTTTAGCCACCCTTAGCTTATAGTTTAGTCTGTAAGCGTGGGGTAAGAGCTCATTCAGTATAATTGCGTTTCATTTTTTCTTTTGCGCTCAATTTTATACAATGTATTTTTTTTCTGACTGTTCTTATAAATCGCTTAGGTGCGTCAAAAATTGTCAGTTCACATAACGTTTCTATTCTTTTCCAGCCAATCAAATCATTTTGTATATTGTACGCTCATAGTTTTCGTGTTAACCAGATATTTTGTATAGTTTTGCCGAATGTCATGTAATTATCTGTATTTAAAAAAATTAAAGTAAGAATAAGTTAATTAGAAGATATAATTTTTGTTTTATAAACCAAAAGTTAAGAGTAACTATTAAATGGCGTATGTCTTTTGGCAGCCTGTAAAACAATAATGTTTTTAATTTGGTTACCAAGGACAAGGTGAAACGCGGTCCGTGAAACAAGTGCGAAAGATCACGATATAAAATTCAATGAAAAATGTTGATTTGTTGTTCATTGAAAGGAATTAAGATGCTTAAATATTGTGATAATTACATGAAGCGGGCTGTGAATGAGATCACTATGTTCGTCTGTATTTTGCTTTGTCAGTCAAGCCATAAGTTTTTGAACTAAGTTCTGTTCTTCGTTCATACTTCGAACTTCTTTAAATTTGTTTTATATGTTATATATTTTAACATGTTTCATTGATCTTCATACCGGAGACGGTTTTTACGGACTTGGAAAAGTATGAGAAAAATATGATAAAAACAGTTTCGAAACTCTCTCAGTTATCAGAACACGTTAAATTATTAGGTATCATCAGAAAGAAAACTGGTCAACGTTTGTGCAATTTCACACGCTCAAGTATCTACAGTGTGGTTGAAAATTTTTCATCATTTTTATTTGTAGCCCAATTACTTTAACCATGCAATAACTAGTTCTTTTCAGTTTGCTTTGGGTAGTATTTCAACCAATGATTCTCCTTTCCTGATCCTCAGGCTCAGGTACTTGTATTTTCAGCAAGTTTTTAAATCTGAGTTATTTTTCAGTAGCGTAGTACAACTCCAGTTAAACGTAATACCTGATTTCAATAGTGATTAATATTGCATTATGTAGCCAAATATTGGCATACAGGCTGTTTCAACGTAAATGAGAACATTAATAATACACTTAAGAGCTGTCAATGAACAATTTTTAATTGAACTGCCAAAAGGCAAAACTGTTATGGAGAATTTTTTAAGTTTTACTTTAAGAATTATTTAAATATTTCAGTCTGCTTTTCGTCAATTTTGTCGGTTCACAGTTACTAAAAATACCTGGGAAAAATACTTTTATTCTATTATTTTTCCCGGTCGATCGGAAGTCCTTCAAGACCTACAACTATATAAAATGACCCTACCACAGAACTTTGTAAAATGCTCAATTTTCCTTTTTTGTTCCGGAAAATCTATTTTTACTCTATCATTCAATTTACAATGCCAATTTATTCCTTGTTCATAATTGGGCTCATGAACAGTTGTATAAAAACAATAAAACAAAGCTACCTTTAATTTTTACAACATTGGATTATGTGATATTACTAGTATTAAAATTTGATATGTGTTTTAATGGCGCAGAAACAATTTGTAGAATTGCACGCAACTGTTTTGCTATTTATGCGGTTCTCGGCAGCATTGTAGTTAGGTCTGTTCAGATATCTGGATATAATTACATAAAAATTAGTCACTAAATCGATGGGAGACAATTAAAGTGTCATCTTTCAAACTCATGTTAGCTGCTACTAAAGTCTGTGTTCCCGAAGTAAACTAGAGTAGATATGGCCGGTTTGATTTAATCTAATTTGTTAAATAAAAATTTAATTGTAAATGTGATATAACCAATGTTCTTTAAATTAACATATATTTTCTGATTAAAAAGATTACAAATTAACATGTGCAAAGTGAACCAAAAAAAAAAAAACCAAGAAAAAAGAAAACAAAAAAGAGCTTAAACGCCACCATCAACTCATTAGAAAACAATGGAAGAACATTTAAATGATTTTAGGTAGATATTGATTCAGAATTAATTTATCGCCAACTGCTCTTATCTCTCGAGTTCGCGCTCATTCGAGAAAGCAAACGAATATTTTTCTATATTAATACCGTCTTGAAATCATTTTGAAAAAACAAAAACAAAAACTGATAAAAAATAAAAAGTTATGATTTATCATTGTGAAATTTCAATCGCACGCTAGCCAAACTTTTGAAGGGCGGGTGTGCTTGTATTTCGTGTTTGATTTTGAGTTGCCTTCACTTTAACTGCTTTAACATGCGTAAATTTAGCTAAGTTCTGCAGTGCTCGTCAAGATTACGCTCAGCGTTTTATTTCTTCTAAGTAAAAAAATCAACAATTACTAATAACAATTATAGAAAAAGAAGGAAAACAACAACAAAAAAAGAAAAGAAAAGCGTTCTGAAAAAAAATAGGTTCATTTATCATTTTGGAAGTTTAAGAAATATAATCTGCCTCCGTACGACGTGGTTAGCGCGGGAATATATACAGTCAAACTTCTTTCATATACGGACATTGAAGGGAAAAGGCAAAATATATGTATTCAGAGATGTGTCCATATTATAAAGGAAACCCAAAATTTGTCAATAGCGCGGTCGTTACGTTCTCAGTTAAATCCTAGTCACTAAAAAATTTTATCGCAATTTGAGACGCAATTCTAATAAGATTGTGTTAACAGGTTTTAATTCAACTATTACAGTATTCACTGAAATGTTTCGAACAGAAGTCTTAATGACACTAGGATGGATAAAGGGGATGATGGGATGGGATTGGAGCTGAAGGCCTTGTTCGTGGAATATATAGGGGTGCATTGGTTGAACTGACATTGGCATGTCACAAACGTATCAATACTATACTATGAAAATACTTAGCTCTTTCTATAAATAAACCGACTTAGGGAAAAATGTTGCTTATGTTAAAACACAAATAAAAAGAAGCGAAGCCTGAAGTTTCCATGTGTTTAAAAACGTAACAATTGAATCGCTTTACAAAAATGCCCGCTGTATGTAACATGACTGTCCTTATTAAGAAGCTTCTGGGGAAGTGATAAAGTGCCCCTTGTCCATATTAAAGAGTTTCCATAGTAAAATTTGCTTTTTACTGAAAAGAATAGGTTAGTGTTTGGCTGGGTCAATCAAAATGCTCGTTATATTTTTAAAGAGGTGTCGGTGTATTTAAGAGGTATTCATACAAAAAATTTTGAGCGTACGTGTTCTATATTGTATATATACATACACACACAGAAAAGGCACCCGAAGGCCTTACGCTTTGAGGTTTTCACAAACCACTATAAGTTTGCGCATTTCCAAACCAAAGTTCCGCGTTCTACAACAATCGATAAATATATATTCAAACTGAGTAAGTTATAGATTTTGTAAATTGTTCCAAAAAATTTACTCTTACCGCTATACAAGTGTTTATGCTGAAGGACATTTTTGTCTTCCTGGTTTGAATTCAGCCAAGAATGTTAACGTTTTAAAGAAAGGACTATTTTTAACAACAAATCTTTGTCACTGCAGACTTTTTTTCCCCTGTTTTATCTTGTAATAACAACAGGGTTATTTCTTACTTGCTTATAAATATTGTTGACTAAGAAATTACGATGAATATTTATCACTGAATGTCAACAACTAAAATGTTTTATTCTATAGCATATCTTCATAGTGTGCCATATACCCTAAAGCAGTACATATTGGCTTATGGAAACCTGCATGTCTGTTGCTTAAACAGCAGTCTTAGATTGAGTTAGCAAAACGTTTGTAGATTTTAAAAAAGAGAAAGAAGACCTTGTTTTAATTAAAATTTGCGTTTGCATTTTCTCGGAGAATTTTTCAAAAATGAGTCATGAAAATTGTAGGAAATATGTTGTAAAATTTTCCTGTTTGTGCTTGTAGCTCAATTGTTTTTGGTTTGAACTTCTTCAGTGGTATGCCATTTTTGTCAAAACATTTTCTAATTGCAGTTAAACCTACGTTATAATTACTACTGGTTTCCTGTAGTGAGCAGCGTTAATTACATAAACAGCAAGTATGGCTCCTTTTGCATTATACGTCAACAGGGAGAGAGAGAACCAAAAAGAATAATAAAGACAATTAACATGAAACAATATAATTTACATCAATTTTAATAATCGTCATAAAATCAAGCTTTTAACTTGTGTTGGTGTCAGTTACCACAGGACAAGTGTTTTCACTTGAACTGACGACAAAATACGAGTTATAATGAGATTTAATTTTTTCTTGCTCCATTGAGTTTGAACTAGTCTAAGTTGCATTTTACACTTTTCTTATTAAGTTAGTTGCAGTTATATCTTTAATGTTCTAAATTTTATATTTCAAAATAAATTATACTTTTGATTTGAGAATACAAAGGAGATACAACGGAATTTATTTCTTAAAATATTCTTACGCATATCCGTTCTGCAATACGGTGCGCCTCTCAAAATGTTGATGTGCTGTACTCGCTATCATTGTATTATGTTTTGACTTTTTTCCTTCTGTAAATGTTAAAAATATCTCAGTCTTTACTATTCTATTTTACTACAATATCGATTTTTAAATTTATTTTACTCGTGAGATTGTTTCAGATTTAACTGTTCGGGGCAAATATTTTAGAACTGTTCAGTCTAAAGTTACTGTAGTTTTTCTGTCATAATTTTGATTTTACTAAATTAACTTACTGATAATAGTTTTTGTAAAACCAAAAAAATGTTCCCAAACCAACAAGTGTCAGTATTTACGTTAAACTGGTATCATTGTTAAGTACTGCTACTAGAAAAAATTTAGTTTCGATGATTTTTATTCAACAAACAAACGAAAGGACTGAAGAGTTCGATGTGAAAATCTGGAGTGTTTTTATACGAATAATGGATTCTCATTGCAACAGAAACTGTCGTTGTTTTTGTTTGGTTGCATCATTTTTCTAGTGCAAATAAATACAACTCAATCGAGCACGTTAGGTTAATGTTCAACATCAAAAGCTTCTCCACACTTTACCTTCAGAGTATAACAACTCAACGAACATTAATTATAGATATCTGAACACTACGGACATAACTAGAACGCTGCTGAAAATAAATAGCAAAACAGTTACAGTTCATAAGCATGCAGGGTGTGTGCAATTCTATAATTGGTTTCGGCTCCATTAAATCCTAAAGAATTACAGAATTATAACCGAAGAATACCAACTTTAAAACAGTATAAATTTGAAAACCTTAAACTTTAAAATTATCATTACACCATAAATAAAAAAAAATAAAAGTTTGGAGAAATTCTGTATAATAGAAGAATATTATTAATTTTTTGAGTGTTTTTCCCTGCAATTCGTAGTACGCAGATTTCTTTAACCAAATTGATGCCATGAACACAATTACATAAGACACCCACGAGCTGTTTTTAGAAGAGTATTTTCATATCTTGTGTTAAACATGTAGACTTAGAAAACAAGAGCATACTTGATACGTATATTGGAAGAGATGTTAAGTGTTAACGTCATATTTCGTCGGTTTTAAGAGCCTTACATGAGCAAATGACAAAAGCCTTTTTGGTGAGGGCTTAAGTTCTAAAGCAAAAGTTGATATTTATTCCAGACGGTTTTTATTAAAAACAATACGCAATCTCGACCACTCTAATGAATTCATAAATGACAAATGAGGTTGCTGGCTATTTAAACCGGAGGCAAAGGAAATTCGGCAGTCTTGCATTGACACAACAGCCTGCACAATGAAAGGGTGCAGGCAAAACGTGGCCATTCTCTTGGCAGCTTTCTTGGTTTTTGGTTTTTCCTTGGCTCAGGACATAAACAGCGGTGAGCGAGGCAATTTATATGTTATACCTGTTCACTTAAAAAAGTGTTCTTTTTTTCTATTTTATTGCACTTACTGATTCTTTATGGACTCAAAATGATGAATTTCACAACAATAACAGAATCTTCTACTTTCTCATTTTTGTTTTGTTTTGTTTGTGGTGCTTAAACCAACACATTTTTACACATCGCTTCTAACTTTCAAGTTAACGTCAAAACGTATATAAAGTCATTATTGATCATTTAGTTTTTTTTTTAAACACGGCGATATTGAAATAACATGATTGATTATCACTGATATTTTGCCTTGAGAGATTTTTATAAACACTGAACAGTAATGGTGCTCGTTGTCTATGTTGTTTTAAAATTATATAAAATTCATTTCAAAATCACCTTTTTATAAAACGTTGAATTGCTTTTTTAGTATTTGATGGTAGAAACAACGCACTGTTAGCGATTATAGCTTTTTTTCTTGGTTCGAGAACAAACGGAAGTAGTAAGTTTCTTGAAGTGTCTTTCAGATTAACAAATAATTGTTTTTATTAGTTCTTAAAGTTTTTAATTAGTAACATTTACTGCCATTAACGTTACGAATTGAATATTAAATATAAGTGCTATCGCACTAAGCCGGAATGGTTTTTAAACGTAATGGCTGCACAATATGTTTTCCTTAAGTCCCGGTCTATGACTACAGCAACCCTAAATGTTCTATCAATCGACATGTTATCTTTACAAAACTTGTTTAAATTGTAATTGTTTTTCATTTAGATTCTAAATCCGATGGCGCAGCTATTGAAACAGAAGCAAATTTTCAGGAAGTTAATGTAGCCGATGAAACTTTGAACGACAACGGACCGAGCGACTCCGATGAAGACTTTACGGAAAACACCGATGATTCTGAAGATTCCGAAGAAGAACCAAACGAGGAAGATAACTATGAGGAAGATTTTGAAGACGACAAAGAAGCTGTTCCCGAGGAGCAAGTGAAAGATGAACCAGTTGATGAAAAACAAGATCAACAAACTGAAGAACAACCCGACGAAGATGAGTTTGAGGATGAAGAAGTGCAAGATGAGCAGAATGAAGCATCCGATGAAACTAATGAACGAAAACGGCGAGATATCGAAGTTGATGAGGACAGCACAAATGCTGACTTGAAAGAAGAAAATGACGTCACTGCTGTTGACAATGGTAAGCTTTTTATACAAGAAATGACATTTTCAAACCATATAGAGTAAAAATATATATTTTGAAAATAAGAAGGCGGGATACTCTGGATACTTCGACTGGTGACAAACGCACGAACGCCCTATACTAGTTGTTGTGAAGAAGGGTTAAGAAACCCTCGAAACTCTCCAACGGTGCTTGATCTTACCACAGGTTTTTACCACCTCGCCTACAAATTACAAAGTTTTATTTTTATAAGATTATAAGAATATTTTATACAGATCCCACAGTATACCAGTACTATAATGGTGACAAACTTCCCAAAAAGGCATACAGTCTAGTAAACGAACTGATACTGAATTAAGGGCTACAAACTAAAGTAAAAATAACCACAAAATATTGTACAGTCAATATTTTACTTAGAGGCGGTTGGATAGATTAAGCATGCGCGATACAATGAATGTATTTTTAAATATTTTATTAAACATGCAATGATTGTATGAACGAATAATTATATGGCATATGATAAAGCTGTACTTCTAAATTCTCGCTCGCATAGTAAAATTAGGGTAAATCTTTCATCGATACAAAGTTTTTTAAATGTAAAAATGTACGACAGTGCAAGCGCAAAAATCTTATATTGAGTCAAAATGTCGAGCCGTAACAATTAACAGCAAACCGGATACGCACTAATGAATCTAATTGTGTTGTTTACGTTAACTTTATTGACTTTTTTCTGCTCTATTTTACAGCCAATGATCCAAAGTACTCCAAGAAACCTTACGTTCCGCGGCCATATTACCCGGCTCCAGCTCCAGCTGTGTGTAAGTAATATGTAAATACAAAAATTAACTAGACAAAGGAACAAATGTTTAATATTGATTATTAAATTTTCAACCTCGAATATTGCGTTTTTAGCATTCTGATTGGTTCACTCAATCTCGGTTATCAGCTCATATACCGAATGACCATATATGGAAACTAACTGTGTAAAGTGTTGCCAAGCTGAAAAATGTCGGAATATAATTCTGTTGTCATTTTCAAGAATCAAAGGGTTCGGAAAGCTCGTTAAATTTAATAAAACAATTATTCCATTCGCGCTCAAATCCAACGCGCGCTCTTGGAATAATTGTTAAATATTCTCCGAAATGCGAAGCATCCCAAAGCCACTATTCACCGAGTTTCAAAACTGAAGAGAATAATAATTATTGTATTAGTTTACATAAACGAGGTGACTTGTCAAATTTTTAAGGATTTTGAATTTTATTTTTTCACAAATGTTTTACTTTGCGCGCAAAGATAGCGATTCGTTTCAATTCTACATTTCATCCGTGAAAAGTCAAATTACTTATAGTTCACACAAAACAGCGAAGTCTAAAGAGAATTTTTAAAAAGTTCCTTGTCGAAACAAACGTTTCTTTACTTTGTCATTAAGAATAAACCAGAAAAATGTAATAACGTCTGCTAAAAAATTCCGCGTCGACCTGGCTATGTGGTCAATAACAGCATTCACTTAAGATCAAAGTAAAAAGAACGGTTAGAAAAAGTGTTGCAATAGCGACATTTAGATTTTCTTGAATGGAAACTTGTCTGAAACTGAAAGGCATTTGAAGACGGTTATTTTCTTCGTTGGATTTAAATTTCTTTTGTTGTGAAAACCAGTCTGAAACGAAGATTTAAACTAGTACATAACTGTTAACTTAAATAAATAAACATCTGATAGCGCAATCAAAGTGTGAATTTATCCAAATTACTTTGGAAAAATATGCAGAGTCCGTATTTTGTTCCTTTTGTGGTATTTTCTGGAATCCCATGATGTGACAGTCGCAAAATGGGTATTTTCCGCCACCATTTCCACACAAACATCCCGAGTGGATGGTGCTCATTAACAATATCCCGAGACAGTGAGCCAATCAAATTAAGCACTCTAAGGATGGTACTGCGTAGTACATATACTATGGATTATTCTCTTTTCCAAATACTACATGTTTGTGGGCAATTTTTCCCTTCTTTCATATCAACATTGACTGAAGTGACCTGCTTTAGAAAAATACACAGCCCGGCTGTGACACAGGTATCTGGCAATTTCTTTAACTAGTGAGCAGCATTAAACTGATGTGCAAGTTTAGTATTAAGTATAGGGTGTCATCAACTCATTCTTTTGTCCATTGGCTGTTATGGCAATCCATTTTCCCTCTTAGTTCTTTGCATCTTTTGCATGTGTATATAACGTTTGTCCTTTACACCACTGCTTTTTCTGTCTTTCACTTTAAGGCGAGACCAATTTATTTTTCTGTTTTTCGAACCCAAAGAATAAACAGCTTCACGAGCGTGCGACGAACATGGGAATCTTCTATGAACGCTTCTAAGTAAATCATGTACCCACTGATGGAACTAAATTGCACATTTTTGAATTTTTTTTTTCTTCTCTCGGTTCTTAAGTTGGGCTAAGTGTTTGTAAAACAGGAAATATATTTGGTCTGGCTTAACCATTTTATGCTTTTGTTTTTAACTCGAAACATCTTTCGCTCTGCATGTCTAGGACTTCCTTTTATCTTTTCTATATGAGTTCCGTTCTACAACAACTTTAGCAATGATGTTTTTCGTCTCTATGTGCATAAAAAAACTAACGGTGTTCTCTTTCTGATAGTTTTTTTTTGCCATGCTTTAGCCCATTGGGAATGTTTAAGCAGCCTATGATATCGACGCAAGGCGGGTGGCCGGTGATATAAATGAACTGTTCGTTTAAGGTATTGGCAGCGTGTTTGATTCAGTTAGTGAGGTCTGATTTCTAACTACAAGCACCTGAACTTGTAGTGTGACCATGGCCGAAAAAATATCTTGCGGAGAATAAAGTTCCTAACCCCTTCAAATATTTAATGTTCCGTCCTTTAATGACCACACGCTTCCATAATAACTTCCAGCAAGAAAATGATTTAGTACTAGCACATGTAGTTCTTGCCTAGGCAGCCACTCCTTATCCCTCGGTTAAGTACTGGGTACGAAATTCATCGCTTTTGCGCCTGATTGAAACTGTAATTATAATCCAGGGTTTTTTATCGGTACAAGTTAAAGGAGGAGAATGGTTGATTCAGGAAAAATGCCAAGTAAAGCTTCTCGAAACAGAGTTTTGATTACCCGACGTCTTCCAGAAAAAGCTATGGCATTGCTCAGGCAGCTGACATATCATGAGTAAGTCAAACAGTACAAACTACCATGGTATAAATTTTATGGATTTTACGTGCTGTCAATTTCTATCGCCAGTCGATAAAATGACTCGTTCGAATTGTTGTTAAAGACGTCCCTGGATAAGAAACAAAAGAAACAAATATATCATTTTAGTTCATCATAGGGATCACCGTATACAATTTTTTACATATATAAGTTTAACATTATTTGGTTTATCTCCAGTGTAATATGCACAACTGACGTCATCGAACTCGTATTACGAAAATAAATAGTATGATATAGGTAGAAAAAATTGGAAATTGTTTTTTGTTGTTTCTCCTGGTTCTCCTTGGTTCTCCTTTGATAAACCCATTATTTACAAAAAACAGGAATAATTTCCATAATGGAGCGTACTTATTTTTGCATGCAGTTCCATCATGAACATACTCTTGGGTGC
>JAPEIX020032739.1:0-2500 GCA_026122405.2 Zoanthus sansibaricus
CCAGTTTCGTTCATTGATTCATTGAATACATTTTAAGAAATTTTGTCCTGGAAATTTATTTAATGGTCCTGGATATGCCCTTGAAATGTCCTTGATTTTTACTTTCCACTTTCTGTACGAACCCTGTAATCAAAGGCTTTTATTTCTATGGCATCTTCTACATATATCCGATCTACTGTGTGGGCCATCCATTTTAAAACACGACACAAGTTTGGACGTAATGCAACTGAAAGACACACAAAACACATTGGCTTCCTTCAGCACGTCGCCAAAACGACGATCAGCTTGATGAATACTTGCATTAGCAATGAAAACATTGTTTGAAATTGTTTGAGCCTACCATGCATTCTCGAGATTCCCCACTGCTGCTCTTCGAAAGCATGTGGTTTGTCATGCACTTTTTGTTGCACGCATAATTATAGCTTGGCTACTGGTGACCAGTGTGCCACATGTTTGCAAATTCATACATAGCCAGCCAGCCAAAAGCGAGTCCAAAAATTGACTTTGGAACTGGCTACTTCAATTGTGCCCAATCCAACTCAACCAGATTGACCACAGGAAGCCTATCACATGTTGGTGGTAAGCGAGCTTAGAGACAGGCAGTAATACCCGTTCACTGACCACAGCTAATAACATAAACTGTTTTGGTTTTCAGTATGACACTATTCATCGTCTGGAGACAAACAAGTTGAGAAATGTGGCAAAGTTTTTTGCCCATCTGTTATTCACTGATGCAATTCCATGGACGGTATGCTTTCCCAAATTACTTAGAGTATTAATTTTGTTTAATCGAGATATATAAGTTTTATCTATAAAAGCATTGTAATGCAAAAAAAAAAAGAGAAGGATGGGAGTCTCTTGAGCCATTTTAATAGCTGATTTGCGTTGTTGTATTTGGATTATTTATGGAGGAAAAAAGAACGGCCTGGTAAGAAAGGAATTAGCTTATTTAGCTTACACGGTAAAACCTTTAAAAGCCAGTTGTGTAGAAAAGACTTACAGAAAAAGAGAAGAACATGTTAGTGTACTCACTGGTAGACAAACATAAAAAACAGACAAAAATTTGTTGGTAAACGTTTTTATTGTTTGTATGTTATTTATAACTATTTCAGAGACATAGTTTAATTTTGGCTCTGTTTTGTAGGTGTTAGCAAGCATAAATTTAAACGAAGAAGACACTACATCTTCAAGGTAACATTTTCCTGTAACTACAACTGATCAAAGCTATCGGCTCTTTAACACTTTGAAAAAGGATTTCTCTTAAAGATAAGATTATGCATACACATAGATTTCGGTTTTTTTCGATACATCCATTAAACTAATCATGGATTAGTGAATCAGTCTGTGGTTTTAAGTAGCAGTAAAACTGAACTTACAAATCAACACGACGGTGGTGGCTTATGTTACATGGAATGTGGATGTTGAAAAGGCATTATGAAGCTCATGCTCCACAGGCGTTTTGCAAAGACTCGACGGTTTTAGGATCGCGTTTGCGATGATCTTAAGCTCTTTTGTATATAAGCAGTGGAGTTTGGAAATATTTAGCTAAGAGGTATGAGGAGAGTATTTTAGTAGAGAGGGGTTAGGGGTGAGGAGGGATTTTGAGCAGAGGGGTAAGAGATAAGGAGACTATCTAAGCAGGTAGGGGTGAGGTTTGAGGAGGGTATTATAAGCAATAAGGGATGATGTGTGAGGAGAGTATTTGAGCTGAGAGTGTGGGGGAGGGGGTCGCTAGAGCCTACAAGGATGCAGCATCAAACAAATAGATTGATTGGCATAATCCTCTCCAGACAAGAAGTAGCCTGTTATTGTCATCGTCCGAACACATTTTAAATACAAGGAGTGAAAGCCTTAAGTAACTGCTGACGTTACTTAATATTATTACATATTAACTAAAAATGGGAATTGTTGATATTCTTTCAAATTGTTTACTTCTCATGTTATTTAGAGTTTATTTGTTTTATTCTGTTGGCGGTTTGTTTCGTCAATAGTCGCATCTTCATCAAGATTTTATTCCAAGAGCTGGCTGAATACATGGGACTTCCCAGACTGAATGACAGACTCAAGGACCCGTAAGTGTTTGGGGCAGTAATGTGTCGCTCTTCTTTTGTGATAGTTTGCTTACCTCAATATATGTCTGCACAATTATTGAACTCGCAATTAATGGACAGCAATTGCGTTATGTGTCGCAATCTGTCTGTGTTTAACTATTTTAACAAAGGTTTAAAAGGGCTCAACAAAACAATTCACTTTCAGACTGCGTGCTCTTTTGTAACTTCAGTGTAAAACAGTTTATGACAGTGATTTTAACAGAATGATTCTAACTTTTTCAAATTGCTGCATAAAATAATTGAATAAATAAATTGATAGATGAATAGATAATGTAGTTCAGTTCATTTCAGTTCATTTTTATTTGCCTTTAAAAATCACACTACAAAGTTACATATAATTACAATACACATCTGACAGGCAGTCCAGGAAGCTATTGAGCTTGTTTAAA
>JAPEIX020032739.1:10000-11090 GCA_026122405.2 Zoanthus sansibaricus
ATTGGGTTATAGGAGTTACACAGGGTAATAATGATAATAATAATAGTAATAATGATAATGATAATGATAATGATAATGATAATAATAATGATAATAATAATAAGTTTAACGCTTTTATAATGCGTTTTATTTCACAATTACTGGTTCTTTGGATAATATCTATAACTATGCTACTCGTTCGAAGCCAAAAAGAAACTTCAGATGAAGTTGGTGAAACGAATGCTAAAAACACATCATGCAAACGAACCAAATGGACCGCGAAAATGAATGCAGATCTGTTAGACTCAAGAAAAGAAGCAAACGCTCTTTATTCCTCACAAGACTGCCCAAGGAAAGATTCCGGACAAAAGGTAGGTATAATGGAACTGACTAAACGAATATGGGACGCTAAAGGTTATGCGGAATTAAATAAATCTTCACAAAATCGAAGAGATCGATATGCAAAGGCAATAGCTCAACCGGAAAGCCAATACTTGAAGAATGAGGTCAGAAACCAAACAATGCCAGCTACGACTAAGCTAAGTGGAACAAACGACAACAATGTAAATACTACTACTGTGACAGCAACACAAAAGACTACAGAACAAAGCTATAATGAACCAAGCGAAGAATACATTACGATAACCAACAATGCGAAGAAGTAGTTTGAAATTACAAGTCAAGTACTAGTTAAAGAGAAAAACTGGACAAAAAGAACGAGTAATACGTTTTGTAAAAACATTCCTAAGAACAAGGACATTAAAGAACTAAGGTACATCGTGTCCAATCTAACTGCTATTTATCCTGAAGAACACCCAAGGGAATACCTAAGGCAATGTAATTGCGCCATCTACTCTGTTGCAGCGGCTTGGAAAGAATGCACTAGAAAACAAAAGAGTCGACAAAAAGAAAGCAAAAAGACACAGGAATACCAACCGAAGTGGTTAAGGCAAATTGAAAAGAAGATCAAGGAATTGAGAAAGAAAGTATTACAAATAACGGAAGAAATAAAAAGAATTAAGGATAATGGGAAACTAACAACTAAAATGTGGAGGAGCAGACAATGGATGAGACGACAGGATGAGAAGAATCTTCTACATTTAGAATATTT
>JAPEIX020032808.1:0-12069 GCA_026122405.2 Zoanthus sansibaricus
TCTACGAAGCTGCTAACTTGGTAGCAATGAATGACTCGCCACCGAAGCAACTCAGTAATACTGCAGACCAATAGTGATGATTGGCGATCGGCTGAGCTTGGATGCAATTTCAGACAAATCATGAGAAAAATATAGAAAAAACATGTGATCTCAGTTTACGAAAGTCGCATACTAAATCTCAGTGAGCAGCATACTCAAATATACTACCATCTGGTTATTTAACAGTTCGCCATGAAAAATCCACCCATTTTATAGCTAGGTAAACCATCTATTTCTATGGCCCATCGAAATCCCATGGCGATGTTAAAACAGCCATCCATGGCGATGTCCACGATTCCACCTGCTTCGAATCGCTGTACCTGGCAACAGGGCACTGCTCACAACCTCGGTTCATACAGTGACTCAGCGGATGTGGAAAAGTCATGAAAACATCTGAAAAACCATGGTTTCCCTAGGAACTGACCCATAAATTGTGGACTTTCCATATCTATGTCAGGGTTCAGCTGTAGGGTAATGTTTTTAGGACAACAGCTGCTCTTCCAGTTCTGGGGTCCCACACTGGTGGGACCTTCATAGAAACCAGCCCCACAATCAGAGCAAGAAGATGAGCCCTGCCCAATGATCCAGGTGCTGAAGGATTTTTTCCCAAAACCTATGGGATATAACATGATCTAACCAACCAAGTTCTGTGGTTTTTTTGTGGGTGTAAAAGCACCCATCAAAATGGGGAGATCACCAAAGCAGTGCATCACTGTTGGTTGTAGGGGCACACATTCCGTTTGTGTGTGTTCCATTCACCAAAATGTGAAGCTGATGGTAGGCGCTTCACTAACTGAATCTACTATCACTTACCATGAATTAATGGAGAAACTTGTTTGCTCTGTGGATTCAAAGATTTGCATGCTTCATAGATGCCCCAGTTGTCCAGGATCTGAAAGCCTTTTCCAGTATTTACATGAACCATGCAAATTGGACAAGGTTTCAGACGAAGCACTAATTAACTACAAGCAGTGGGTAACCACAGACAGAACCACCTTTCAACACTGTAGCAAGACAGTCATTGAATTCATCGAACCCATTATTGACAAAATAAACACACTAACATCACACCACTTCATTGCCAAGCATCAATCACGTTTTCTCTCCACCCAAAACGCAAACCTTGCTGCTGGTGAGGCCATCATAATTCTAGATTTTGCAGCTCAGGGTTGGACACTTAATTTTGAGAGCACTCGCCATTCGGGCGAGTAACCCTCAAAATGCACTCGCCCAGATAAGTTTTCACTTGCCCAAAAGTATACTTCCACATATTGGCAAGGAATCACTTCAATTTTCAACTTACCAGGGGAACGCGCATTGATCATGAACAATTCGCTTGCAACGTTGTCGCGCACGAGGTAGACCGAGTGGTTTTTAACTTCAATGAAAAATGCCAAGAAATCACAACAGAGGCACTTACTTTATATTTCACATAGTTTTTTATTGATGAATCTTGGTGAGCTCCCTGCAGTTTGCAGCAAAACGTATCTGTACTTCCAGCTTGAACGCCATGGTTACCTGATCACCGAGGGCTCGATAGTGACCAGTAGTATCACTTTGCAAAAGTACACGCGTTATGTAATTATCACCAGGCGGAAGCCATTATTGTTTTATATTTTGCGATGCCCAATGTTGCGCTTCAGCGCCCATTTTTTGGACAATTTGGAGTATAAAACTTTGCCATACAGATATGGACTATGGTAAGTTTGTGTTTAGAGATTTCTCGGCAAAACAGAATATAAAAAACATCGTTTATTTTGCAATTTAATCAATTTCTTGGCGATGAAAAATCGCACTCGCCAAACGGGCGAGTGATCTCTGATTTGCACTCGCCCGACACTTTTAGACACTCGCCTGGGCGAGCGGGCGAGCGCTAATGTCCAACCCTGGACTTAGTCAAATAAAAATCAGTTAATTTCACAAAATTTTTTTTTTCTTAGTTGTGAAGACACGAAACAAGAAAATGTTTGTAAATTTTTCCCTTGCTAAAATGAAAGCAGATCAGTATGACTGTAATAGACCAATTGATTTTAATTTTCTGAAGCAATAGTAGAACAACTCTTAAATGTTCTTTTGCATTCCAGTGTGAATGATTGTGTACCTCATGAGTTCAGGTTCCAAAAAGCCTAATATCACACTGCAGTAGAAACATGACCCTTTCCCAAATGATTACATTTTAATACATATTTATTGTCCTCATGATCATTAAAGCTACTTCGTCCATTTTCTCAGGGAATACTAAAACGCAGCCTATGCCTTAAGAAAATTATGTGCATGTAGATATTTATGCCCACCAAAGTTGTTAAAAGTTATTGATAGAGTGAAACGTAATTCAGAAATAACAAAATTTTCAAATGAATTTGATATTAAATACTGTAGCCTTAATTTTAGAAACTTCAAAATATCAAGGGGTATGGTTCAAGTTGTAAATTTTCATTCTGGCTGTTGATATTGAAATATGAGTGAAACCATTCCTTTTACTTTTCATTTGCCACGATCACCTTAAGTTTATGTATTTGGGAAATGGAGTTTCAAATGCCATCCAGAACTTGAACACAGAAGTAACAATGTTGAGGTCATTTATGATACTGATAGAATGGTATGACATTAGACTGTCAGAATCTGAAAGTAGGACTGTTTGCTTATTTCAGGTCTGTAATCATCCAGATCTTTTTGAGACCAGACCCACTGTGTCAGCATTTCAGATGGATGGCATTGTATACTACACTGCTTCAATTGTGTTGTCAGCCCTTGACTACAATCCATTCACCTGTGTAAACATGGGTTATTTGAACCTTTCTCTCGCTGACATTGAAAGAGAAGTAACCCGCCGTGGTTCAATGTGCACTATGTGTTTACAAACACCAAAGCGGTTGATTTTGGAAATTGATTCTCATCCAGACCCAGCAAAGCCATTTGCTACACATACCAGGCATCAACCTTTTCCATTACTCAGCAGTTCAACCGGCCAGATTAGTCAAGTAACGACCAAGACTAAAGCTTACAATAGTATTCATTCTCAACTACAGTATCCATCTTATGGACATCCACCCCCTTATTCTCAAAATCAGGAGCAGAGGAGTAATCCCTATGTAGCAAATGTGCCATACTCTCAGTCAAACTGGATTTCTAATCAGACTTCAGGGTTTGGAACTCAATCATACAATGGTTCTCTGCTATCAACACCAAGTAGATTATACTCTTCAAGGACAGATCTTCATAGTCACAATTATTTAACTAGACAAAATAGTACGGGGTTTGATTTTAGTGGGAGCCACACTAGCTATTCACCATCTCAAATGTCAAGGAACTTACCACCCCCTCCTCCATATAGTGCTTCTCATGTTAGTTTGAACTTCAGACATCTATCAGCTACCCCTGGGAGTACACATGAAATGCAGTTTGACCTGAGTCAAACAGTGCAGGATGGTGCAGCACAAGTTGATCACTTGAATAGTATTACAGGAATCAAAAAGGATTCAAATCCCAAGCCATTTGCAGTTTCTCCTACCAAAAAAATTGCCCTCGATGAAAATGTTGGGAAGTCCATTGATAGAAAATCACCCTTTTATTTGGTAAGTTACTTGTCAAACTTTAGAATTATCACCCTGTAAGTAGTTAATGGTATCAATTGAGAAGTCGGCTATCTAAAGAAAAATTCTTGAAACTGAAAATGGTACATATTTTACATTAAAAGTCTAACTGCTTGAATGGTCAAGTATATAGTTGACACCCCGTCCCTATGATTTTCAACATGATTTGCCCATTTTACCTCAGCATGATAGTTAAATAGCTTATACGCTTTTGATTAGTATTGGTCACTTGCTAATTAGGCTGCAGCTGTGGTTCCAAGAGCTGTTAGAATGGTGGAATCCGCTGAAATTGCTTTTGTGAGAATTTCATGAGTTTTAATGTACGTGCCTCAACCTGTTTTAAAAATCAGATAGTTAAGATTGATATGAGAGTAATAAAATGTTTCGTTCAATTGAATTAATATTTTAATGAAAAACTCTCCTTAGTAGCCGTTATGTTATTGTTGAACAATACAGTTGACTCCTGATAACTCGAATCTTCAGGGGAAATAGAAAAAGTTTCAAGTTATCAGGAGTTCGAGTTACCGAGGGTAAAATTACAGTAAATGTAATCCACGGGAAATCGATGTTGGTTCGAATTAGTGCGAGGTTCGAGTTAGCGAGGGTTCGAGTTATCGGGAGTTGACTGTATTTTAAAGTTTTTATGTAACATATAGGATTTGCTGAAAAAACAACATATCACATTGAAAAATTATTTTTAAAAACTGTTTTCATTTCAATTATAACTGGAACTATTTTGCACTGTTGCTATGGCGACCAGAGTTTTCGATAATCTGCATATAGTATGACTATATTATAATTGTTTTAGGTTAACCTGAATTATCAACTAGAATCAATATTTCTGCAATGAAACACAAGTCACAAATTTCCATGTTTTTTAAATAACAGCTTCAGTAAGTAACAGGGTAGGTTGATTAGACGATCACACAGCAATTGGAAGTACATTAAAAACTGATAGACCGATTAATTCCTATAGTAATTGACCGAGGTGTCATATCATAATGGAGAAACATGATTAAAACTCAAATTACACTCGTTCACTCAAGGTGATAGCATAGTGCTAGGCCTCTGATGAGCCACTAGCTGCAAAAAGGGATCGGGAAAATATTAAAACCCCTTCATCAAGTCTCAAGAAAATTGAGGAGGGGTTTCTAACCCCCCTTCCTCCTTGACTGTTTAAGAGTTTATGTCATTAATTAAAAGCCACTTTCACTTTTCTATTTTTTAAGTTTCTTTTTTTGAAGTTTTAGAATTATTTAATTGTTATCAGTCATAATTGGTTATCAGCAGGTGATGAATCAACTTCATGGTCCGTGTTTATGAATGATTTGATTGCAAATTGAAGTTCTGAGCTGATAATAAGATTCAATCAGTTACAAATTGTTTACCTCTATTGATTTGTAGTTCACAATAGCATCATTTTTCTTTTGTCAAAGCCAAAGATTGTCCAGAAGCAAAGCCAACAGCAGAAAGACAAACTGGCTCGAATTGCTGCTGTAAACAGCAGACGCTGCGAAGTGCAACCAGTGTATGGGCTAGATTTGTTTGCTGCAGTGTCGGTTGTGGACAACTCGAGATTAAGGAACACCAGTCAGCACACATGTAACCAAACATGTAATTTCCTAGAAGAGCTTGTCAAGTTTCCCCTGCAGAGACTAGATCAGCTGGGAGAGATTATCAACCGGTAAGAATTCTTTGTGTTAGGAGTATACTGATTGAGATGACTACAATTCGAGTGTTTTGCTTTAAGGAACCAACCTTAAAACAAATTATGGACAACCAGCTTCGGATAAATTGATTGGTACATTTCTACATTTAATAAAATGCTTTCATATTCTTTCGAGAATATTAGCAAAAAGTAAATTGTCACTTTTGCTATTTTATTTAACTTGTAGAAATAGTTTTTAAAAGTGTTGCAAATATCATTATATTTAGACCTTAACAACTGATACACCTGTATTGATGTGCTTGTCAGTGAGAGTAGTGATAAAAGAATAATTGATTGAATGCAGTCACTTCATGAGAAACAAATACTTGATAAAAAGAACTTCTAGTCTTCATCGGGATGTGAACCTGTTCCATTTGTGATACCAACTGAGCTATGAAGACACAGTTGGGAGACCTGTTCTCTTTTTTTTAGTGCTTCTCTAAGGTGTATTATTAAGATATTTGTCAGTAATAATAATATTTATCATTAAAACAAACATTTGTGACTAAACTGTTAATGCCTTTGTTTGAATAGGTTTGTTTTCGTGGTGCCAAAAGCAGAAGCCCCACGCATTCAGTTGCATGCATCTCACAGGGCACCAAACCAGATGACAAGAGAGAGGAACCTGGAGCAAACGCTTCATAGAGAATTGATAAGCAAGACTGACTGCCTTCACCCTATCATGAGTAGAACCAAAACTCAATTTCCTGAGCTCAGGCTTGTTCAGTATGACTGTGGTACGTTCTGTAGTTTATAGTAAATCATGAGAGGTGATGTAACTCTGTTTGTGACAATTGGTTTTAGAACATTAGCTTATAACGATAATAATACTATAATATTACAGGCCTCTACAGTTGATAATCTTAGATTGCAGTGCCCTACACTAGCTAGGCAAAAAAAACAAAAAACACTTTAATTCCATATTACTTATATTCACAATTTTTGATAATATAGATAAGCTTTTAACTGCTTTGTGATTGGATAGCAAGCAATAAAACCACTGACTGGTTCCTTTGGCTCAGAATTACATTGGTTCAAAGGATCAGTGGAAAAGTGTATAATTTTAACACGGCAAATTATCAAGGTAAAACGTCAACATTCTTTGGCAGTTAACTGCCTTCTTCTGAAGGCTGCGGTGGTGAAAATTACAGGGTATAGATTTCAACAACGGTTCACATAAAATGTTTTGTGGTACATTACGACTGCTCCTGTTGGAACAGACAGGCCGCTAGTAAGACAACTTTACTTTTCTTTTGGTAAGTGTGCAACTACTGTACATTTCTGGTAAGTCCCCCGATACATTGTCATAGGACAAGAGCTTTTTTATTCTCCATTATCAAGAAGATGTACAGTATGCAGATGAATGAGGAAAGACTGCACCTTCTCAAATATTTTATGAATGTGAGAGTCAGCCTGGCTAACAATTCAATTAAAGCCTTACTTGCCTGGCTAGCCATATAAAATAATGTGTTGGTGAAGTAGATCTAAGTTAGAAATTTAGTTATTGTGTATTGCATCCAGTTAATGTTGATTTTGTTATGACATGCTTTTGTAGTTTCCTTATGTGTTAAGGAGTAACAGTTGGTATCGATGTTCTTGGCTGAAACTGGTGCACTCTCGTGTCAGTAAATGATGAACTTACTTCATGGTCCGTGTTTTTGAACAATAATGATAGTACTTTGAAGTTCTGAGCTGACAAAATTTGTACACTGGTGCACGGTCTCAGTTTCAAACAGTTTTTGAAATTTATTTGAAAAGAATATTGATCTTGTTTCTTATCCATATGCATAATAACTTCTAACCAAACCATCTTATAATTCATTTTCGTTCTGCTTTGTACACACTGGTTGACGGTTGAATGATTTTTTATCAACAGGAAAGCTACAAACTTTAGACGTCCTCTTGAGAAAACTAAAGAGTGAGAAACACAGGTACAATGTGATACTTTGAAAAGTATTGATTAGCAAGTGTGGGTGAGCTATAATAATTTGTTTAAGAAAACTATGTTATATAAAATATGAATTTAGAAGATGGGTCGTGCGGGTCTAAAAATGAGTAGAATGCCAATCCTTGGTATCTTTGTTATTCATTTTGTATAGAATCCACTTATAATCGATGCAGGAGTCCAGCATGTTGATTTTGGAGAAAATGGTTTCGTTAAGAGATTTTCGTGTGTAAGCAAGATAGATAATGAACAAAAGATATCGAAGCAAAAAACATTATAGTCATGTGCTTTTGCCATAGTCAGACAAAATTATAGAAACTTAAAAGGTTTGCAATTTGCAGCAGATATATGGAATTTTCACCTGCATTGCTGTCAGTTCATAACTGAAAAATGAGATAGATATAGACATGAGCTGTCCATTTGATGATTAGTTGATGATCGAAAAGTGCTTGTATGATAAAGTTTTTGTATTTTATACTTAATGATTAAACTACTGATACTGGGCCTGTGTATGAGATTTTTTATAAGATTATGTAGCGACTATATTTATTGGCAGAATATGTTTGAAATTGCATGAAATTGCAATAAGTTTATATGTACTCTCAAGTTACACCTTGGTGATAAATACTTGCAAGGCTTTGTTATGTTCATAAAGCTTAAAATGTCACAGGCTAGAAGATATTGACGTTTTAGTGCAGTATATGAGCAGGGTTTTCCTTTTCAAATGAAGTAGCAGTAGATGAATTTTGAACAGGCGGTGAAGTTGGACGTGGTAGCGCAATCCATTCCACATTTATCATAAACACTTGCATTCTTGTTTGCAAGAATATTTTTGTGATAATAACAGTTGCCGGCGACGAAGTGATTCACAGACGGCGAAAATCGCCGGCCGAAAAGGAAAACCCTGTATGAGGTAAATTGGCCATGGCAACAGCTTCGGTAAAAAATGGTTAGGCTTAAAACAGTCTTGTTATTTTGTTAACCTGTATTGTTTATTACAGTACGAGTTCAATTTATTCAGTAGGATAGTTCATCCCGAGACCAAAACTATCATCTTAACAGACCATAAGTCCTAACTCCAAACATTAACATGTGTTGCCTTCAAATAGACTTAAAAAGAGTTTTGGCACCCAAGTTTGAAATATTGGCTGCATTTTTTCATTGATTTGTGGCTTTTTACTTTACAGGGTTTTGATATTCACTCAGATGACGAAAATGCTAGATATTCTTGAAAGGTTTTTAAATTTCCATGGCTACATTTATCTGAGGCTTGATGGTACTACAAGGGTCGAACAAAGACAGGTACAGAGCAATATTTTATGACTATTTTCAATTTTCTTGTTGTAATTCTAGTACATTTGAACTTCTTGCTAAAAATAGATGTCATGTATTGATTTTAGAAGAAATCGTCATCATTAACCTTGTGCTGATTTGTATTGGCTCTTTGTGTATTAATTCCTCATTGTTAATAATAAACTGAAAAAATTTGTTGCTTTCAGATTCTTATGGAAAGGTTTAATGCAGACCCCCGTATATTCATTTTCATCCTTTCAACGCGAAGTGGTGGTCTAGGTGTGAATCTTACAGGGGCAGATACAGTGATATTTTATGACAGTGACTGGAATCCAACAATGGATGCTCAAGCGCAAGACAGGTGCCATCGTATTGGTCAGACAAGAGATGTACATATCTACCGGTTAATCAGTGAAATGACAGTTGAGGAAAACATATTGAAAAAGGCCAACCAGAAACGCCTGCTCGGAGATATCGCAATTGAAGGTGGTAACTTTACAACAGCATTTTTTAAAGAGGTGAGTAGCTTGGAATTGCCTGTTAAAATGAAGTTGAGTGCACAACAAATCAAATTGCAAAAAAACTCTGGTTCTTAACATACTTTCCACAAAAAGGTAGGTGTAACACCAGGGCAGAATCGTATATGATCAACATACTGGCACAAATCTTTTCTTCTGGTATTTATTTGGTTGCACTCAAATTTGTGGCCCAGATTCGTTCTTAGTATCGTATTATAATTCTTTTCTCTCTATTGTTTGAGGCTTCAGTTAAAATCATTGTCTTATTGTGACTGTCCACTAAGCAAAAATATTAACGAGTATGGAGGAATAACTGTTCAAGTTTTGACGCTATGTTCTTCTTTTTCTCACAGCCGTGGTTTTGAGTGCTTGCTGATTGCGGGAATTTAAGAATCTTGGTGATGTGATATATTACAAATTTTTGTAGTAGTTTTGCGTCAAATGTCCCATTCTTTTCTAATTTTGTGCACTAATGGCAAACTAAAAATTGTTACAAAAAAAATTATCACAGATTGGCAGGCGGACCTCTGAAAGGGGTTCGTTGCATAATATATGCCAACAAATTCTCTCCCTGTTATCTGAACATGCTGACCTGCACACCTTATAATTGACATGAACAAAAAAAAGCAGTTCAATAACAAAGATTGAAATTATCCAGCGTCTATTTAGCAATTTACTACCCTTTGTTTAACGATTCTTCTTCGTTAGTAAGCAGATTTGCTTAGCGGTTGCTTTCAGTTAGATCAATGTCAACAGGTGAGTGATTTAGCTCAAACTGACCACCCAGGATTGCGCTGGCAGTTGAAACATCTCAGGTATACCAGTTCAAAAAAATCGCTTGACTTCCACTACTCTCAGCTGGATAAATTCAGGTTTGCATTTTGAGCTACAACATAAAGTGCTGTATTTTGCTAAAAAAAACAACAGCTTAAAAGCACTCAGTGACGTCATAAAGTAAAACCGTTGACAAAATCGATTCTGCAAGGGAGAGAACAACATGGATTTGAAATTTGCATTATTTTACTGATTAGTAGTAATATCATTTATATTATTCAAGTTGCAGTCTTGTGATTGAATTACGTGAAAATTGTACATATTATAAATATTAAAAGTTCAACACTGTGTATTTGTGTTGAAACTAAATATATTAAAACTAATTAAGATAAAAACTAAAGTTAAAACTTATATTGCAAGCAGTGGCTAATGATGAAACTTTTTCAATTAATCATCCCTCGTTATTTATATTTAAACTAAGATATTTTGTGGACAGTCAAGTGAAGGAAATAGCTTCTGTTTATAAAGGTTTTGCTGAAGTTCCCTTTTAAAACTTGTGTTCGAGACTGAAAAAAAGTATAAAGGCTGGTAGTGTTGTTTTTATTGTCTTATGACCTAATTCAAAGCTTCATAGAATGATGACGTTTGATTTTGTAAATCACTTTGGTTTACAGGCGAGCATCAAAGAGCTGTTCAAAATAGAGGAAACACGAGAGCAATCTTTCCACAGACAAGTTGGTAAACCACAGGAAATGAAAGAAGTCCCTGAATCTGTCGAGACTTTATCTGGAGTGAGAGAATCCGTACCAGAGTCGTCACTTTTTGAACAAGTGAGCAATTATCAGACCAAATGTGTCATTACATTAATTAAAGCACTCTCCAATTTAGGGGATGAAGGGATTTTTTTTCTGTCTCTCAAAGCATTCTTTTTACTTTTCGTGGAAATTGACGTGGACGATTACAGTGACAGCAGCAGTGATAATGAATTCATTGCATGTTTGGAAAAGTCACTTTATTTGTCTTTTTTCTCTTATTTGTTGTTGAAAATTAATTTTTTTTATATTATTCTGTCGTTTTTAAGATCTGTAACTGTTTAAACCCAAATTGTGGTTTAATTAATTTTTTTCACTTTGAAATAATATATTTTGTACAATGCATTAATTTAAGTTTGATTGCGAACTGACCTTCTGCTGCAACAATTTTGAGATTAAATATGAACTAAAAATCTTTCCTGACTGCAAATTATTAAACTTTCCTCACATTTAACCACCACTTACAGAAGAGATGTTTTATTATAATCTTGAAACTCCTTAAGAATAAGTTAAATCAAGATAAATGCCTTTAGGGTACTTTTATAGTTGGTTTTCTTTCTATGTGTTTAGCAGTGGATAAAAAGCTGAGTTTCCAATGCCTTTTAGGAGTTTCATTCCTGAATTGGTCATGACGCTCAGCAAGAATGAGTCCCTTTTTACAAACTGTCAAACCAGTATGTGGTTCAACAGCCCCCAAAGAGGGAGACACCCCAAGTAGATTTTTTTTTGATATTTTAATTTCTAGTTGTTTTACATTATGGGCCTTCTGTTGTGATAATTTGGTAAGTTTCATCAAAACTGCGGTTCTCATCCCTAGGTAAAACTTTCCTTGTTTACCCAGCTGTCCATTCTTAGGAAGTTGTCAGAAATTTGCTTGGGGGCAGGGAGTGGGGGTGGAAATTGGGAAGGGACACAACATTTTGAGCCACCATATAGGCGAGGGTTGAGAAAAGTGGGCCAAAAAAGGGGAAGGCTTAACAGAATTTGATCCAAAAAAGATAAAAGTCTCTTAGCAATTTCTCCAGGAAATGTATACCTTTACAAATTGTGGAACGTTTTCTTACTTTATCAATATGCAAAAATAATATGAAGCAGAGTTTTATTCAGATTAACATTGATACATAAGTTGATTAATGCTTTGAAATAGTCATAGGATAAAAACAGAATTGTTAAGTTGTTGCTTTATGGAGGGATCATCGATTTCAGCCAAGTCAAAGGGAAGGGTTGGAAAACTTTATCCGTAATCACTAGGTCGGATCAAGTCAATTCAAACTGCTAACTTTGAAATTCTTACCAGGGGTGTGGAAATTGTATGCCCGACTTGCCCGACTCGTTACGTCGGGGACCCGGACAAGTGAAATTTTGCTGTTTAGTTGTCCACGGACAA
>JAPEIX020032869.1:0-12069 GCA_026122405.2 Zoanthus sansibaricus
GACGCTGGGACCCCCTAACACTTACTCCGTCAACTTCCCCACTCAATCCCCTTCTACAAAACCATCACCAAGTATTTGACCACCTCAATCGACGCTTCTGTTTGAAACGACAAGGCCTCCACCACCTAGTACCCCAGGGAAACCACATCCTACCACCCCAGGAGGAGGATCTGGAGGCTGCTACGATACTGGAGTTTGGTTGGGGAATCCAAACATGGATAAATGGTGCAAAAGTACTGACTGCGCTGTTGGATATTGTCCGAATGACATGTGAAGTGCACATAAACCGCTTAACTACACATTTATTGGAATCCATAGCTTTGCTTTTCCCGAGAAAATGTATCAATTTTCATAAGTAAACCAATTTCTGTATTACGGTAGTAATACTATCCGGTATATAAACAAACTAAAATAATCCAACTGGATCTAAAAGGTTTGTAACATATTTTCTGTACTGGAGAAAATGAGCAAAAATTTAAGAAGAAGGCGAAGAAGTAGAAAATGGGACTAGGGACTAGAAAGAAGGGAGGAAATGGAGACTAGGGACAAGGAAATTAAAAGAAAGGAAAATGAGACTAGGGACTATGAGGAAGAGGGGAGGAAAATGGGAGAAGGGACAAGGAAGAAGAGAGGAAAATGAGACTAGGGACTAGAAAAAAGGAAGGAAAATGGGACAAGGGACAAGGAAGAAGAGAGGAAAATGGGACTAGGGACTAGAAAAAAGGGAGGAAAATGGGACAAGGGACAAGGAAGAAGAGAGGAAAATGAGACTAGGGACTACGAAGAGGGAAGGAAAATGAGTCTAGGGACTAGGAAGAAGGGAGGAAAATGGGACTGGAGACTAGGATGAGGGGAGGAAAATGGATCTAGGGACTAGGAAGAAGGGAGGAAAATGGGACTGGAGACTAGGATGAGGGGAGGAAAATGGGTCTAGGGACTAGGAAGAAGGGAGGAAAATGGGACTGGAGACTAGGAAGAAGGAAGGAAAAGTAAGAATTGTACGCACGTACATATACGGGTTTTCAAAATGATATATTCCTACATAAAAATAATAGATTCATTTTTTTTTCACACAGCTCAATATGCCTTGCATTTTTTCAGTTTTATTAAGACTTTTATTGACTATGATATAGTTTTAAAGTTATTTTCACAAAAAGTAGCAGTTTATATCAACATAAGGTCTCCGCTATAGGACAAGTGTGGATAGGAACGTATTTGCAGCTGGGAGGCAAGTTAAGGAACGTTCTAAAGGCAAGCAGAAGTTGCCAGATTGAACGTCCACAAGAGGCACCTTCAGTCCTAACCTCCTTCCTCTTCTGTGATCCTTTCTCTATGTTAGAAACAATGAAGCTATAATATATTTAAAGTCAATTTTTATTTCCTGTTAGTCTTTTAAAAATACTCGCATTCACCCAAGCATTTATTTTTCTTTTGAGCGTTAAGTTAGTTAAGTAAAGAACATGCATATGAATAAGAAAGTTATAATGGTAGAAAACAAAGCAAAAGATAGACAACAAATAACATTAAAGGTGTTTAAGCTCCGTCTACACGAGCAGTTTTTATTTGAAAACAAAAGTTTGGAAACTGGGATCTACGGATGACATCAAAAATTGTAATAATTTTTATTTGCCACATAAAAACTTTAACACGCCAGTTTTTCAGCAAATATAATTGTCATGCAAAAATTAGTCAATTTTGTTCATCTACACGAGCCAATAAAAATTGTCACATAAAAATTGTTCGTGTAGAACTAGGGGGCATAAAGGGGCTTTATATCCACGTGCTATGTTAGGAAAGGTAAATCAAATCTGCGGATTCAAGCCACAGCCCACAGCTTCACAAAGTGGCGCTAATAATGAACTGTAGTATTCCACCACAACAACTATTACACACACATATGCAACATTTTACTTTATTCGTGAAAGAGGTACTAAAACTTCTTACAACCTTGCCTTATTGTTTGTGCAGGTGCTAAGTTTCGGGGCAAATGCAAAACTTACCACATATTTGCTTTTCCAATACAGCTTGTTTAAGTTTGTTGAAGAAACCTCGTCCCAAAAAAAACTTAAGAACTCATTTCGTTTACACAAGCTGAAAGAATGACATATGAAATATCAAATTCCATTGGCATTTGAAATACAAACTGTTGTGTTTTTGTGTAAAAGTAACCAGCAGCATGCAGATATTTTATACAGCTGTGTAGTTTATTTTACAAGGGTAAACGTTTCCATCACAGTTAGTCTTGTCGCACACAAAAGTATCCATTTCTAAATTGTTAAGATGCTCCATTGTAGCCTAAACTCGTGCCGAACATCCTTACACACAACCCGTAGGCCATTTCCGAGTTCCCTTGTACCTCTGTTTCAAAGCGAGTCCAAACGCGAGCCCATTCTTATGAAAATAGCTTTGATTTGCATGTAAATAAAACTGAATGCAGAACTCATTTTCACATGAAAGGTGTCGCACTTAGACTCGTTTTGAAACAGAAGCACAAGAGAACTCGGAAATGGCCTATTCAATCTAATATTGAAATTAGATGTAACTTGACACCTCGTTCCCAGCGCCTTTTCCTCAACCCCAAATCTAAGGAAAAGGCGCTGGGAACGAGGTTGGTAACTTGAATCAAAAATGTACTTATCCCTAGCACATGAAAAATTATTTTTCTTTCAGTCCTTGCTATAAAAGTTGCCAATACAATATTTCAAAAGCAAAGCAATTGGAATTCTATTTATTTTCCTGTAACGTCCTGAAATTGTTAAAGACATACTAAAACCATTTTTGTTTAGGTGTTACTGGTCTTTGTAAAATGATGAATAAAAACATAAACATAATAAATGTATACGAATGGTACTGAGCTGTTATTTGTTATATTCTACATATTATCTATTTTTTAAAAAAGTGTTTCATGTCTCTAATAAACTTAACAGTCAGATTAAATGTAGAGTAGTCATTCATCAAAAGTATATAACAAAACTAAGTTTTAAAACCAAGATTTCTTAAATTCTTATCAACGTTCAGTGTAAAGTTGTTATCCTTTTTCCTATATTTAACTGAACATATCGACCTTGTTCAACGGGAAAATTATGAGCAAAAGTTCTTATTTGCATCAACCAAATAATCTAAATATTCTTCGCGCCCATAATGAAATTTAATATTTGCATAAAGCTCCGGCCTTTTCTAGGCATTTTTAAAAGCTTTTGGAGGTACGTCTTGGTTGCAAGCAAATTTATGGGGGTTTATGCAGTCTAGGCCAACAAACTTCATTAAATGGCCAACCAGGCTGAACCAAGACGTACCATTATTATTCATTAGAAAGCTATCAGAACATTCACAGAAGTTCACTTTCGCTATGAACATTAAGCATGCACTGGGTAAACAAATAACTTAAAAATGATGAAATTACCCCAGCATGTATGGCAAAACGTCCTGACTCTGATCTTATTGTCCAACTGATAGTTTTCATATCACAAATACCCAGCTTGCAGTTTGAGACTAGAAGCCTTATACGTATTTTTATGTTCTGGCAAAACAGTTTAGTTTTTCTGGCAATTAAAGGATTTAAGACTTATATTTCAAAACTATAGAATTAGCGCTTTACAGAGATTAAAATGTCTAATTTTAATTTCTGTATAAAAGATGGTTCAAAGGTCCCAAAACATTTTGTTTGCACCCCCAGCAAAATTTCTGCGTATTGACTTGTGAAAGCTATTCGCTGACCGGAATGCCTAAAATTTGCTAGTTTCTGACACTAAACCAAGAAAACTAAAAGGAAAGTTCTGTTGCTCGAAGCAAAAAGCGAGTCTCTTCTTTTTTGTTGCTAATATTATCATTCATTAAACTCATCTGCATTTATTGTTTCAAACATAAGTTTTAGACAACGTTAACACTTCTTTCCAAAGGGTTTTTGCGACATTGAAGTTTTCCAAATCTTTAAGCAATTTTTTAAAAAAAATACTTGGAGTGCTTATGACAGATAAACGTTTGCCAAGTACAGCAAACTGTCGTTCAATACGTTTTAAAACCAAACAGTAAAGGAAAAGCACTGGTCGAGCATGGACATGTTTGAAAATAACGCGACTCTCGTGTTTGCCGAAGGTAAAAACAGACGCTAAGATCGATACAGCTGTACAACCTGCTTAAGAAAACCATATTCTTCGTCTCTATAAATAGAGACTGACTAGAAGCACAAATAGACGAACATTTTGAGGAAACCAGTCAAGATGTCGTGGTTGGTACTTTTTTTACTGAGTTTGACGGTTTCCCTGGCTGCTTGTGAAAAATATGTCAGAGTTTGCTACCACACTAACTGGTCCCAATATCGGCCAGGTGTTGGCAAGTTTTGGCCAGAGAACATTGATCCTTATCTCTGCACTCATCTGATTTACTCATTTGCCAAGATAAACAGGAATACTGACAAGGTATATTATCTTCAATATCTTCTGAATCAAAAAATGTTTTATGATGATAGTGTTTTAGAAATATAACCAATTAAAACGAAACAAACACTTTTTTCATTTTATAGTTGAAAGCTAAAGAAAAAATTAATTTAACTTTTAAGAAATTTTAAAACTTTTTCTTTGATATAAGAACTAAACAAATTGATCAAATTCTACAAAAAATGGTTAAGGGTTTTAGTAGTAATGGCAACCAGCAAATACCTCAATCAGTTATGCATGGCCAAACGGCTTTGTTTGGTGGTATATTCCAATTGTACATGGATTTTACTTTCCAGCTGGCAATGTATGAGTGGAATGATGACAAATTGTACCCCAGGTTTAATGCTTTAAAACAGAAGAACCCGGAGCTCAAGACTTTACTTGCTGTGGGCGGATGGAATCACGAAAATGCCAACAGTCCTTTTTCTAAGATGGTAAAGACTGCTGCTTCAAGGTATCTCCCTATTCATTGATCTATCTATCTATCTATCTATCTATCTGTTTGTTTGATTATTGTGATATCGTTTGGTCAAGCCTAAATAACGGCTTATATAGCCAATCGTTTACACAAATTACAGAATAGCGCAGCTCGCATAACCTAATGCTCGCATAAAGATCTGTAGAAATACTTAAAATACTCAATTCGAATAACCTTGCAACTAAGCGATTAAAATACAAGAATTTAATTTTGATGCAACTTTTAAACAAGAACGTTCCAGAATATCTCCAGAAGCAATTTAACTAATATCTCGGTTCTTTGCAATCTAAGATATGCAGATATTAACTTAGCATGCCCAAACCGAACTCAGAGTGCTTAAAGAAAAGCTTCGGATATAGTGGGGCCACTGTTTGGAACTCATTGCCAAAAATATTTGTAACTCCAAATATCTAATTGAATTCCAAGTTTTTTTATATAGTATTGCAAATTTGACAAGGTTTTTATAAAATCCAATTGTAATTGATAGAATTCCGTGGTTATAAATAAAGTTCAATCAATCTATCGGCTTTTTATCTGTCTCTTTTTCAGTCTGTTTGTCTATCTGTCTATCTATCTGTCTGTTTGTCTGTCTGTCTGTCTGTCTGTCTATATCTATCTATCTATCTATCTCAGTTAGTTATCTGTTTATGTGTCTGTCTGTCTGTCGGCGGTCTGTCGGTCTATCGGTCTGTCTGTCTATCTACTATCTTTCTGTCTGTCTGTCTGTTTGTTTGTTTGAGTCTGATTTATGGAGTATTCTATTCTTTTTCGAAGGAAAGTGTTTATAGATAGCGCCATTGAAATGCTTCGCACTTGGGGCTTTGATGGTTTAGATCTTGACTGGGAATATCCTGGGGTGCGTGGAGGATCCCCACCTGGAGATAAACAAAAATTTACGATACTGTGTCAAGAGTTATTAGATGCCTTTATTGTGGAGGCCGCACAGACTGGTAACAAAAGACTTCTCTTAACGGCTGCTGTGGCTGCTGGTTACGCAACCATAGACAAAGCATACGAGGTCAGTCAATAGCGCTATTAGTTCGCACTTTAACATATTCTTCAGCCAGTTGCCTTTAAATTGTTTTAAAAACCTCAATACTGATTATGTTACTAATACGAGGACGTAAAAGCCAGTTTTACAGAATAATTCAAACCGTGAAGAAGGTCTATTCAATTATAATCCACATTTGTTGAATCATCCGTTCGATCTTCTTGTGATGATAACAAGTTGACCTCTTAATAGTGAAAAACAGACGGTGTACGTTGAGGGCTAGCGTGAGTCTAAATCCTGTTTTAGCTAATGTACATATATAATCTACATCTATTTATTCTTCCTACCTGGCAGTTCTTCTCAAAAATACCCGTGAGCAAGATGTGTGAACATTTTGAAGGCCTTGCCCTTAATAAAAATTTAATAAACCAACTTTCATTGATGCTCAACCCAATGCCATTAGAATATTTGGTGCTAATAAAAATAGCACTAATAACTCATCAAAACAAAACAAACTAGAACCACTTCGTGTTTATTATGATCTTATCGCTAAGTAATCGCTGGCCGCTCGGCATGTACAGAGCCCATGTTACTTTCGGGCTGCGGTTACTTTCGGGCTTTCGGGCTGCGGCTCACAAACACAAATATAACATCGGTCGATATCGCTGCATTCTAAGACCGTGCCAGTGTCCTACGGCTTCGGCGTGGTAAAAAATCATTCACTTAATAAATTAAATCTCAGTGACAGCAGGTCCTAATACAACCCAAACCATCTAACTTTAACTTTCTTTTTGTATCAAGTTGTTTTCATTTTTCTCTCTCATGAATTGTTCTGTTTCTATCCGACTGAATTGTTTTCCTAATTGTCAATATGCCTAAAGCATAAAAAAAAGCAACAAATAGGATATTCATTTACTTAGAATAATTGCTATCAACTTATTTTCTTCCATAATTTGTAGCAAACGTAAACTTTTTAGAATTGGCCTTTAAATCATTGAAGCTTTCTAACTTAACAAAATTAAAGGCGAAAAGCGTATTTATAAAGGCTTGTAGCATTATTCCACTTGTGATAACATTGACTATCTATCAATGATTGGAATTTCAGCATGACAGCTAGATCTAATATAATGAGTATTTTCAAGTTCATTATTCCTCTCGCCGTTGGAGCGCGGAAACGCTTTTTGTTCCCAACTTTTTGCTTACATTTTCTATTATAGCTAATAAGCGTAAAAGCTTTAGTCTGAGGAGCTTGTGCCACTGTATCGATTGGAGAGTTCTGTTTTCCAAGATTTAAATGACTTCGGCTGATTTCATGAGTACATATACTGATATTTTATTCAAAACTTTTTAAGCAAGCGAGCGCGTATGTACGCGTGTTTTTTCTTATGCCCGAGTTTTAAATCTACAGTAACAGAGATTTTGCGCCTGTCGTACGCTGAGACTATCTATCAGGTGCTCACAGAGTGAATAATTGTGTAACAATAATACAAATTGTGTGAATGATTAACAATAATTCTGTGAATAATTGTGTAACGAATATGTTGCGCCTGTCGTGCGCCGAAGCTATTAGGGACTCACAGAGGGAATAATTGTGTAATGAATATTATATTTTGAACCCATCGTGCGCCCAGTGTGTTAACGGAATATGGTGTAGCGTTGTTTTGAGCATATCTTGTGCTGTTCAAGGTTACAAGCACCAGCATTGTACAACAGTTGTGATCGTTGAACTAACTTATTGATAGATAATCTTTTTAGCTGGTAATGCAAATAAACGCTGTATTTGCTGCGTTCCACAGCACAGTTCAAAGTCACACTCCAATTTGTTGTCAGTCATTTGCTTTGTTCTTTCCTTGCGGAAAAGAGTAACGATTTACATATTTTATTAATAATAATTAAGTTCCAGAAACTAGGGGATCCAATAATGGCCTCCCGTAAAACATGTCGTGCGGCCGTCAATACTTAAAACATTTGTTATAACATCGTGGACAAAATATATATCATCAAATAATCTTGTCTGCTTAGTTGGTTTAGCTTGACTTTTTTCATTCTCCTGTACATTTGTTCCTGCTTTGAGGTTTTTATTGTGTTGTTACTTGGTATCATGAGCAAGAAGGTCACAAAATTTAAAAGAGGGTGTTTTTCTTTAACAACAATTCAAGAATTAACTTTCAAAATATTTTTTAGGTAGATAAGATTTCTAAAATCCTTGACTTTATAAACTTGATGACGTATGATCTCCATGGCAACTGGGACACGGTAACTGGTCACCATACCGCAATGGTTGGAGATGACAAACTCACTGTTCCGTTTGCAGCTCAGTACTGGATTGATAAAGGTACATCAAATATCGATTTATTTGCTCTTCATTTTACAAAAGAGGACTTCCCCCTAATATTTGTTACCAACCCAGACTCAATATTTCATTACAAACAAAATTGATATATATAATTTCTATCATATTAACTTCACGAACAGAAACGTTTTTACTAAATTTAGAACTCCTTAGACAAGTTTAATATTCTACAAGATTCATCATGAAGGTCAGTTTAAACTAAAGATTGAAACAGTTATTCTGTGCTATATATTTTTCATGATTAAAGTTTGCCGGATTTTCCTGGGTTGTACGTTCTTCCCGACTTTGTGTTTCAACACATGTTCCGTTTTCTAGTAGACTCACTTACACCAATTGATATTTTTCCACTTAAATAAAAAAGAAACCTCGTAGTTGATAATCATATATAATGATTCAAAACGAACGTCCTCGCTAGACATATGCATTATACTTATTCAGATAAACATATTACATATTCTTTGTTTTTAAAAAGCAATACCGTAATTTTATTAGCAATCCTACTCAAGCAGTGATGTTATTGCCCTGTGGGGGATGGGGGAAGGGTACACTCTCATAGATTGCATGACTATACGGGTATCTGCCGCTATTCAGGGTATGGCTTTTAAACTATCCAGTCTAGAATATAGGATATATAAATCACGGAAATTTGTCGAGAACAGAGTACAAATTTTTGCAATATCTACAATTAAACTGTTTAGTGCAGAGTGCAAAAATTCTTCCCGAATGAGAATTGGGCTGACTGGATTATGATGTACGTGAACTGTATGTCTTAACAGGTTTGATCTTTGTTTAGAACTCATTATTGGTAATCGCTGCCAGTTCAGTGTTTGACACTTTAAACTGCATTGAAGACGTCATGTATGAAAAAATACATAGTGCATGCATGAATTATAATATCGGTTAAACTAATATTTACTACTACTCATCAATACTTGAACTTACCACAGTAAGATTTGTGCATTGAAGATAGTACTGTTCTTATACGTACCGGAAAAAAATTAAAGACCGGCTGAAAATCAACTGAAAAGGATTTAAAAGCTATCAAAAGTATAATAAATCATAAGGTTAGTTGATTTTGTTGAAACAAAAAATTCAGAGTTCATTCTCCCCGTCTTAAAATTTTACACCAAAAGGTTAGTACTGTCAGACAAAATTATTGTGGTCGTACTGGCTGTGCATTTTTAACTCTCTACAAAAACTTTAAAGAAACATCTATTAATACCCATGAAAAGTATAAGAAGTTCGCTTTTGATCAGATGTCATTTCTACTGCCAATTAATATATCTTTTGTATGCGTAATTGCAACTAACATGCACAGTAATAATTGTTAACTGACAAAAGGTTCAGTATAAAAGGGATGAGTTACACTTAACTAGCCTTCTGGACTCAACGGAATTGGTACTTTTCACTTTATAGGGGCCCCTCCTAATAAGCTTGTCCTTGGCATGGCAACATATGGAAGAGCGTTTAGCTTAAAGGATCCTTCAAACTCTGGTCTTGGTGCTCCTAAACATGATTGGCAGAAACCTCATAAGGGTCAGTACACAAGAGAAGCCGGATTTCTTGCATATTACGAGATATGTAAACTTGGCTTAAACATCGTTACAGAAAACGCAGTGAAAGCTCCTTACGGTCACAAAGGTACCATATGGGTTGGTTTCGACAACAAACAGGTATTTGACGATTTATTATTATCAACTATTGTGTTTGGTATAATTACAGGAAGGCTTGAAGCATCCATCTTCATCGAGTAGCAAAACTACTGGCAAAGCTATAATGAACTCATTGTTTACATTTTGCTTCATTAGCAAACAACTCTAGATACCGATAAAAAAAATTATTTTAAAACTTGAGAAAATTTGTGTTTCAGTCACCAACGGAATTGTATGTCGAAAATCATTTTCGAAATTCAAAATCTTTGTAGTTTCATGAGAAACTAAGACGCCTATGGTAAAGAGACAAACCGAGTTTCCAGTGTAATATTCTAATTAGCAGATATAATTATTTATAAAAATAGCGATGCTTGAAAAGCTTGTTAGAATATTATACATTACATCACATAACATTACATTACATTACTGATTACATTACATTACTGATTACATTACATTGCACTACGTTACTGATTGCATTACATTACATTACTGATAACATTACGTTACTGATTACATTACGTTACTCTATGTTAGAGGCTTGTCATACAAGAAAACTCAGGACAGTTAAAAAGGCTAGCTAGGTTTGTCGAGATATGAGATTTCTTATGACCGAGCTGGCCCGCCTAAACGGGTTTCCAATATGATCAGCCGGGAACCCGGGAAAACGGGCTATGCATTTTTTTTATGTGACGACATCCTTAGCTAGGTTTATTTCGCTATTTGCAAGCAGTGTTTTCTTTCTAAGAGAAAATGGGTACACAAAACGCTGGGGTACCGAAACCGCTGTAACACCAGCAAACCCGACTAAAAATCAAGTTACTCTGCATGCTCAGGCAGGTCACAAACATTTCACATTTAAAATGGGGACAGAAAAGAGAAAAGTATTTAAGCTTCTTTTCTGCTTGTTTAATCAATCGATTCTTTAAGAAACAATTATACTAAATCTGGCTTTGAATTCAATCTACTTCTTTCTCTATAATAACAACAAATTCAATTTGAAGTCCTTAGCAATTAATTGTAAGGACGTGACAGATGTAGTTATTAGAGTTACAATTACTCCCGTTGTTTCATCCAACATTTTGTTTTGAGTTCCCCGCGTAACTGAGTATTTAAATAAAGGTCATGTGATCTTAGCTATATGACAGCTAGTTGATTTCATATGAATGTCCCCTAGTTATATTATATAATATAATACAATATAATATAAATGTAATATAATATAATATGGCATATGATATGATATATGATATATGATTTATTATGACAATATTCCAACGATTGATGCTTAAGGAGATTTCTGCTTTATTGTTCACTGAATCTTGCAGAGCTTGAACTATAAGATTCAACGAGTAATCAAGACCAAGGGACTGCTCGGCGCCATGTTCTGGGCTCTGGATCTGGATGATTTTAGTGGAAGTCAATGTGGAGAGGGAAAATACCCTTTAATAAACGCTGTCAAGTCATACCTTGGCGGTTACAATCCACCTAGTGTACCACCTTTGCCACAATCAACACTCCCTCCTGTTCCACAAACAACACTCCCTCCTGATACAGCTGGACCACCTGTTGGTACAACACTTCCTCCGCTCCAAACAACCTCCGGCCCGTCAGGAGGGAAGTGTGTGGCAATTCCACCTTACGACACTCATCCTGGTATGGATGCCTGGTGTGAATCCAATTGTGCAATTGGAAACTGCCCGTCTACTCATTGCAGTTGCCCCTAGAACAATAATTCGTGAGTCAAAGCAACAAAGTTGTCAAACCCTGAATGGAAATAAATGTGCATAGAAAACGTATTGCATTGTTAACAACCATTTTGTTGGATCTTAGCGTTAAAACCATTTGGTGTTAGTTGGGGTATACTCTACTTACTCATGAATTAAGTGAATCTTTGTATATCCAAGTTAACTACTGAATACTCAGACTTTTCTGTAGTTCAGTATACAATAAGACTTGGGATAACGCATGATAACGGGTTATAGAATCACCACTCTGTAGATTTAGGAAACTCCGAATATTGACAGTATTTGGATACAAAGATTCATGCATTTAACTGGAGTGTAAAAAAGCTTGGAATCCTAAACAGAATTAAATTAATCTTGCACTCAAGCTGTCTCTTGAAAAATAATCCTACACAAATTTTCTTCTTTCCCTCT
>JAPEIX020032920.1:0-12068 GCA_026122405.2 Zoanthus sansibaricus
CTGCTCTTTTCATTTTGAATCCAGTGTGCTATTCACTTTTAACTACCCCCCTCCCATCTCTAGTTTGGAGAAAAAAAAGAATTCTTTTTTTCATGTGTACTCCCCCCTTAAAGTGGTATGGGACGCTAAAAATAGGAAAAAATTACTAATAGCTTATTTTTATTATTCTGCTTGATTCGTTATCACCAACTATCATTTAATAACTCACAGTTGTTTTTCTAAGTTTATTCGTCCTTTTTTGCATTATTTTGCTATATCTGAAGTGCATTCGTTTCGTTGCCAGTTGTAAAAGGTTTGTTTACACGTTTACGCGTCCGTGAAATAGGTATTTAGAGCTGTTTTTTTTTTTTTTTTAAATTTTTGTTTCTTGTCCGGACATTCACTGGGAGACTGCTGAGGAGTGACTTTGCTCGTTTGGGTACAATTCCACGCAAGTTTCATGCTAGTAGTGGTCGTTTAAATTTCTGGAGCTCTAAAAAACAGGGGCAAAGTTTCGAAGCGAACAAGCGCCTAGTGTACAGCATGAAAACACTGGGGAAAGGTCACACTGGGGCCAGGAAATTCTGCGCTCTAATTAACATGCCCTCACCCCCTAGCGAGAAAGCTTACAAAAGGGCTTTAGTAGTCACATAAAAACAATTGCAAAGGAAAGTCTGAAAAAGGCAGGAATTTAAGTGAGAGTTGTTCGAGGAGCTGGAGTAACTAAGAGTATAAACAGTGACCCAGTAAACTGTGGTGTTTCTTGTGATGGAACTTGGCAAAGAAGGGGCCACTCATCTCTAAATGGCTATGACTATGTTACAGTAATCGCAATCGATACAGGCAAATTAAAGTTCTAGATGTAAAAGCCTTCAGCCAGAGATGTAAACAGTGCCAACGGCATGAACATTTTGCCGCAAAGAAAAAAATAACTGGAGGTATGGTAGACAAATAATGAAATGAATACTCATAAATACCGTAATAGTTTCTTTGAACTTCCACAAAATACATTCTCAGGATTTAGGGTGATTACAGCTAGGAAGTGCCTTGGCTACCTTTTCGCCATGGTAGGTCGTTCTTTCAACCTGACAACACTGAAATTAATAGTACTTTTACCTTAAACGCTCTATGAAGCCACCGGGCGGCTTATCAAAATTCGTGCCGTCGGGAAGGAAGGGGGAGGGGGGCTTATCATAACCTCATCAATGGTCAATGACAGAATTACGTTAATTAGTTTGCTTCAATAACAATTTAACTTTAAAAACTAAGGTGGAGAAATGACGTTATAGCCACAATATCCGTAAACAAAACTTAGTAATGAGTAGGAATGTGCTTAAAAGTACTAAGGTAAGAGTTTGTCTACGGATTAAAATTGTGGTTATGTGATTATAAAATAAATGTAATTTAATTTGGGCCTCTGGGTCAACGTCGTTCCGGAGGCCCAAATTAAATTACATTTATTTTAAATCACATAACCACAATTTTAATCCGTTACCTTCGGTACGAGTTTGACTCCTTCGGTACTTTTGAGCACATTCCTACTCATTACTAAGTTTTGTTTACGGATATTGTGGCTACAACGTCATTTCTCCACCTTAGTTTTTGAAAGTTAAATAGTGTGCTTTGTAATAATTTTGTTATCTCTGATGAAGTACAAGCGTGGACGAAACGCGTTAGATCAATAAAAATATTACAAACTGAAGGAAAAGTCTTCCTTGTGTTGCTCACTGGAACCTATTAATTAAAATAGTTATCAGTGTAGTTTATACCTTATCAGTTCAGCAACATCTTGCGTTCTTACAACTACTCAACTGAAAATCGCAAAAAAAAAAAATACAACAATCCGTCCGAATACAGAAATATAGTGTTCTTTAAGTAAAAGAGCTCAATCTACCTTCAAAGTGATTAGTTTGGTAAATGCAGTTGACTGTCGAGCACGCAGTAGCGGTACTGTCTGAAGAGCTCACCAAAACAGCTGCTCCGTCATTGACTTTGCATGATATGCGTGCTCGAGCCAAGGATCCACAACGGTGGGTTGGAACCAGGTTGCAGAAAATAAAGCTAAAAGAAAGAACGAATCGTTACGTTGGAATAAAAAAATAATATATGCATGATATCGTACTGATTTTATCTGGGTTTCAATTTCAGAAATAACAGAAAACTGGACAAACAGCCAAGAAGTTTCATCACAAAGATCACGGAGAATGTTGCTGTTTTACTGCATGATCATTTATATATTATGCCCTTCGCCCACCTTTTCAGGGAAATGTATTTAATTTGGGCTTAACTTGACAACGTTCGGTGTAATTTTGTAAAGATGAATAAAAACAAGTAAAATGTTTTGCTTTTTAAGGTGTTTTCACTTTCAAGCTAAGGCACGCCTAAATTGACGGCGAAAATTTAAGATTCCTAGCTTATAGCATCTTTGCAAATAAGGGAAAAACGACAGTTCCGTTGTGTGTCAGGACAAGAACAGTCTCCTAGACCAAGTGGTTATAGAATGTAGGTAAAACACACTTCAATATTCAAAACATTTGTTAAAGCAGTTCTAAGCGTGACCAGGGTTCGAAATATATCTGAAAAAACGGTTCGTGATTTTTTTTCAGAAAATCAAAGTGTTTAGTGTCCCGCTGTGCTATTTAAAAAACAAATATTTTGAACAAAAAAGTGTTGATGACAGTATAACCAGTTGTATCACATTACCACGCACTGAACAAGCTCATTGAATTGTCTCTTTGGGTTCGCATCAGTTGCAATGCAGAAAAACCGCTGTGTAACTTTTTGTACGGGCTATGTCGAAAGAGAAAAGAAAATTTCTTATTTCATTTTTACGAAAGATAAAGATGTTTTACGCCTGGAGTTCCGTAATTAGAAGAGATAAGGTTGAAATAAGGTTTTTCATTCCGGTTTGTGGAAGAAATTTAAAGTGAATTGCGAGCAACACCCATAACACTATAAAGGAAGAGGGCAAAAGTGATGACAAGAAGAAAGGAATGCCATGAAGACGGCTCCATTTTTCCTGCTTGCATATATCACAATAATTTGCAATGGTTTTTTATTATTTCCTAAATCGTTCTGGCTTTTGTTTCCTATATCATCCGCGAGGTTTGTGCATGCGGCAGACTTTCTACATGAAAAATTTTAGAGTTTTCAAACTCTAAAAAAAGTGAATGCAGGAAATATAATAAGTTTAAAATTACAATGGAGCAAACTGAAAACCAACGCACAATAACTTGCTAAGAAAAATGGAATAAAAATGAAACTATAAACTGGGATTTTGAAAACTTTATCGAATTAACTTTTACAAAAAAAAGATACCTCGACAGGATGCACCCTTTTTGGTTCATCTTTCAGATATCTGTCGCACATGGTCGTCATGTACTGAGGCAGGAACTCTTGTTTGAACTTTACGCCGTTGGGCGATGTCCATAGTTTTTTCGAGGTCATCCTCTTTAAAATTTCGTTTTGACAGGACATATCGCGCCATGTGATGTAATACGTTTGCCTATGAAATGCAACAAAAGGTTTCTTTACGGAAAGTATGACTTGCATAGATGACATGATTAAAGTCTGCACATGGTGAAACAAAATCTAAGAACATGCAATAGCTTGTAGCTAAATTGACCTTAAGTTCTTACGTAGGCACACCTGCCCCGATGTCGTTGTATATATACCCTCACACAAATGAATAGCTATATATTGATTTATGACTAGCAAAGACAAGTAATGATCAAGGACCTTTGGTTGAAGCTGAATTGTTAATATTGAATATCGAGTTCGAAGTTAGTTTGAATATTCGAAAATTTAGTTTGAATGTTTGAAACTTTGGTTTGAATATGAATATTGAGAATATTGCTAGTTTAAATATTGAATATTGGTTTGAAAAAATTCCGCTTCAAGGTCCGAAAAAACCTCCAGACTCATGTTTTTGTAACTCGGAACGGGAAACAGCCGTCTTTGTAAATTGTCCTAAGTGATCTACTTCTAGAAACACAACCCCATCCCAACGGCTCAGGAAGAATAGAAAGAGAAAAAAAAAAGAGAAGAAAAAAAAATGCCTTCACTTACTTCTCTCCATGGGTTCCTGTCGATTTTTGCTTAACAACAAAAAGAAACCCTTCCGCCTCATCTTCCCTTCCCGTCGTCACATAACCAACACACTTAATAGTGTAGTTGGTCAAACTAACGAAGTGTCCCTCACTCCTGAAATACCCTAGCTATTTCTCTCTCGTGCTCTATGACTTCTCCTACAGCATGTGTATTGGGCGTTTGGCCCTGCGGCTCAGAGGTGAAGGTTGGATCTTCGGGGAAATTTTCCATATTTTTTACAACAGAAGTGCTGCCTCGCAATAGACTAGCTTATTTTCCTTTGTGCCGTTGGCTTTTAAGAGAAGGGTGACAACAGTGGGAGGAGATTTGAAAAATGCATGGGAGCAGAGTTGCTCTGCCAATCACAAAAAGTAAATCCTACAGAGAAGCACTTAATTAAAAAAATAGGCATGCAGAGCATGCTTAGTGGCTACTGGTCCATGCAAGAGACTGCTCAATACAATGGCTTTTGTGCGTGCTCTGTTAGCGCGCATTTCATAATGAGGATCAGCCTTGGCGCCAGACATCAGGGGAAGGGTATAAGCAAGGTATACAGGCGCTTCCTTTGCTTTGCCAAGTGGGATAAAAAAATATCCAAAAGGTCGAGATTGGGCCAGGTTTATATAAAATTAGCGGAAGAACGAAAGTGTAAGTATTTTTTTGTTTATTTTTTAATAAACTCTTGTTACAACAACATTTTTTAATATATTAACATAGTAACGTTCTATACGCCAATGTGCTTGTTTTGCCTCCTTTTTTTTGCCAGCGCGAAGTTCTGGTTTCAATGTTGGTCGTATGCGTAATTTTCATAACAGCAACATAATAATAAAATCTTTGCCATTGGATATGTCAACGGACAGTTCTTCGACGAAGACATGGGCAGACGGCATGAGAGGTGCTGTCGACAATCATTCGTATTTGAGCACTAAGTTCATGTCCTGAATGCGATCCATAACAGTAACATTGTGGTAAATTAAACTTTGCCTTTCGTTATTTGTTCTTTTGCGTAAAGAGTTCTTTAAAGAAGGAATTGGTAGAGCACATGAGATGAGTTGTCCACAATCATGCTTTTTTTGCCAGCATGAAGGATCAGCCCTTGCAAGTCTTCGATTGTCAAATCCTCTACCGTGGAATTGTTGCCTATCGATGCAAGGAAGCTCTGAAGAGCATCATTAAAGCAGGTGTACGACTGAAGTTTCTTGGCCGTTTTGATGTTAGATTGCATACGATTTTGTTGTGATAGGCTTCAGACAACATAGTTGTGTTGCAAGACCGGCATTTGACAGTTTCTTTATCAGCTTCGATATCCAAGGTGTTGTTGCAGACTATGCAAGATGTTGTCTTTTTCAAGTTGACTCCTATGCATTGGCCCTCGATGATATTGTCTTTCATATCTTGAGATGTCAGGTTAACATCTTTTATGTCAGCATAGGCCGTTATTATGGTCGATTCATTTGTTGATAAATACTTGGCGTCGTCAAACACTCTGATTTTGACTGCTTGGAAGAGGTAGATTTTGCCACAATCTACTTTGTCTATTAGATCTTCCCATAGAACTAGTTTGATACTGTCAGTCGTGTCAGCGATCATGCAATCTACTTTCATTAGCTGCTTGCTATTAGAAATAATTAGCTGCTTCTCTTGCTGTTTGCTCATCACTTTTGCGACGACATCAACAGACTTGTACAGATCTGCAAATAGAGCTTGTTTTCCGGTTACCAAAGAAGATGCAATTTCCGGGTTATAGCTAAAATCGGTGGTGGTGGGCATGATTTTAGATTTCTTTGCTATCTTGAAATCTTCTGTGTTGGATGAAAAGCTTGAGCTTGGTAAACGTTTAAGCTTTGAAGTTTTGACAGGCGACTTCTGTGAGTACGCTTGTTGAAGAGTAGGCCTTTTCCCTGGTTCATAACAAACACCTCTTTTTTTCCTCATCAGACGTTTGGAAGATAAAGTCGAAGAATGGTGCCTTTTGACCTTTGATGGGACTTAGGCTGTGGATGTAGCCTTGTAACTGTACATCTGAAAAGATAAACATTTAATGCAAAATTCAATTATTAATTCTTGCATCTAAACAAGTGTCTGAATCTCTCCCTGTCCTCATTCCTTTGTGTGTGCTACGCTGGCTATTGGTAACTTAAGTGCGTGGCAGTTTTAAACATTTGAGCCTTTGCCCTGTTCATTACTGTGTTTGGCTCAGCCATCAAATTAGTAGGTTCTACAGTTATTAATTTTTGCATAAGAAAAAAAAAAGGTAGGTTTTATTTCTATCCACAGCTGGTGCATACCGGGGGGGGGGAACTCCAATCCCAACACATAGACAAGGATGCTTGTGCTATCCCTCAGGGTGTCCTTGTGCCAACGGAGTGATCTGATAATGTATGCTAGCACAATTTATCACGAAATTTACTTGAAGTTTTTTTTGGGATCTGTGAGGGGCAAATTTAATGTCATGCCTAGTTTGCTATCCCTTAGAGTCAAAATTAATTTTAATGAGAAGCATCCCTGTCTATATTGGGGTGCAGTGGTCACCCCCCTCCCCAATCGGTTGCATACACTTATTTCAAAAGAAGTTGCTTTTGACAGAAAAATATGTTTGTAAAAAGCAGTTTCTTTGAATTTCAGAATGCTTTGCAGTCTATTTATTAAAGATTATGCATAACATATAATGGATCACAGAGAACCCTTTTGTAATGAGTATGATATAAAAGTTGTTGATATTGTGATATTTACCTTCTGGATCTTCTGTACTGGTATTTTTACTCATGCCGCTTTGTTACGCTGTTCACGAGTGTAATATTCTGTAAGTTAAGTAAAGTAAAGTTTAGGACTGCTTTACAACTTGTAACAATTTTTAGCCTGATATTTTACATTGTGAAATTTAGCTTTAATTTAGAACAATACCTCCGGACACGTCATCAAAAAACCACAGGCTCCCCAAGCACGTTCTTGTTATCTACTTCAAATGCATCTTTTATCCGATTCACGCATGTGATATATCATTTTAAAGCTTGAGATGAGTAGAGTACAGCCAAACACATTTCATTTTAGGGCCATTTGCACTTTAAACTAATCATGAGAATATAACGACTGCATATGGTATGAAGGAATCAGTGGTAGAGCAACTTTCACATTATTGAAGTAACACTCAAAACCAAGTTTCTACCCCTACAGTGAGGATACTCTAACTGTGAACACTCCGGTATTATTTTGATATTTTTAAATTTTTGCTTATTTCTCAGTAGTTAGCCTATTACATTATCAGAAATGGAAATATACATGAATATAGACAAAATTGTGAACAATTACAGTCATTTATCGTGCACTTTGAAGGAGAAAATTGCAATCCTTAATTTAAAAATGTCCAAAAACTGTTGAAAAAATGCCAAAATAATACCAAAATAATGTCTAAAAAATGCTAAAGTGTTCATGCTTAGAGTGTCCTCACTGTAAAATTTGCTCTAATAATGATATAACATACATTTTCTTATCTGTGGTTTGATTTTTTTATATCTAAAATGAAAAAAAATAATAAAATATAAGTACTGTCATCTAAAAAAGGGAATTGTATAATAGATGCATTAAAAAAGAAACACTACATACCGTGATTGAGTTTGATGTGGGGCAATCAGGTTGAGTTATGAGGAGTGTAGCTGTAGGAAAGAGAAGATAACCTTTGTCAACAATCTTTTTTCTACCATCTTACTGTACATTCTTTTTTTTCCTTCCCAAATTGCTTTTAATACTTTAAATTCTCATATGCAGACAACAGCCTCTTATATGATACTAGCATGTAAGCAATGCATAAACTGCTTTATGATCAGAGAAATAGGTCTCCAATAAACCTGTTAAACTGTTTGTGGCAAATTAGTATAAATGTGATCAAAACATGTCTTATTATCTGTAGTATAGCAAGACATTAATTGTCTGTATTGGTTATCTCTAACAAAAAGATTATACAAGGGTGCTCTATCAGATAAATTCAACCAGTTAACATTAAAGTCTCCAATAAACACTTTCAGTTCTGTCTCATTGGAAGATTAGGAGAGCGATATATTGCTATGATAGTTATATGTGGAACTATCATTAGTCTTATGACTGTCACTTCTATTCCATTTCGATTATGCTAAAATGGATACCCTGGATAATAATCAATGCGACTATAGACTGCAGTTCCACCATAAGGCCTTGCTTTCTGGTTTGATATCAAAGCAACATTACAAAAGAAACTATACTCCCCAATACTATACATATCATTGCTTTCACTTTGCATTAATCGGGTTTCTGAAATCACAGTCACATCAGTGCTTGAGAAATTCAAGTCTGCACGTATATCACTGATATGTTTATGCAAAGATCGTGCATTTACAAAACAAAGCTTTATAAGTGATTCATTGGCATCATAGATAGGCGAGATGCATAGCTTTAGTTTTCGTTCTGTTCTAAGTTGTGCCATTTCTTCCTGGACAGCTGGACTGACTGCTATTTTATCTTCACAGAGCTCAGTTATGTGCAGACCTTCAATGGTTGTTACTCTACTTAGCCCTACATAATGAATGTGAGGGATAGCTTTTCTGGTTTCAAAGTTAACAACAACTCGAGTCTCTGTATCACCTTGTGATCTATGAATTGTTTTAGCACCAGCTGGGATCAGTGGAAATTGTTTCCTCACAACTTGAACAGTTCTGTTTCTACCAACTGCAAATTGTGCAGCGACTGGTTTGATTAGAGTCCATGAACAATTGATTCCATTAGCATACAGTTGTCTATTTTCATGCCGTGTTTTCATTCCAACATCAACATGGTCAAACTGAACCCAAATTACCCCGGATGGTCGGAGTGACTGTTGGTTTACTTGAATCAGTTTGACCACATTACTAGCCCCATTTGTCATGCCATCATCAGTTCGTATATTTAGAGATATCTCAGTCCGTTCACTAACTGCTAAGTTGAGGGTACCATGCAGCTGTTTAGTTTTCCTGGGGTCACTGGGAGTTTGATTCAATATTTTATCCCTGAGTTCGTGAGACTCAGCCCCTATAACACTATCGTGCGCTTTGATGGTAAATTTTGCACCTCTTATAGAATTGTAAGCTCTCTCATTGAATTCATTGACTTTTGCATTCTGGATGAACAAATGTGGAGCATCCATTGGATAATGGTCAGAGTGAGATTTCAAAATGCGTTCTTTGAATGCAATAATGTCATCTTCTGTCTGCTTTCCTTCTCTTAGTCTGTTAAGCATTTCTGAAAACTGTTTACTTTCTCTTTGGCTCATAATTTCATGCAATTCATACATTTTAAAAAGCTCTTGCCATATGTTTGGGGCAAGAATGCCATACCCTAAATTGTCCATGTCTTTAAAAATGTAATTATCCATGACTGGCTGCAACTGGAATAAATCCCCAATTGCAATAATACTGACACCGCCAAAGGGCAATGAACTCCCTTTAATGTCTTTCAACCTATTATCGATTTGGATATTAAACATTGTGTTACCAACCATTGATATTTCATCTATAAATATCAGCTTAACACCACCAAGCTGACATCTTAGAGAATTTAGTCTACTGGAGTCAAGACGTTTGTAAGTTTTCAATGACTGACATGCTGGTATTGCTAAGGCACTGTGTGTAGTGTTACCTTTGATGTTATAAGCTGCTTTACCAGTAGGTGCTAACATTAAAACCCTGATTTCTGTAAAGCTGTCACCAGCTATTCTGTTGTAATATTTTAGCCCAGCCTGATACGAGGCTTTAGTGACATGTGATTTTCCTACACCTGCACCTCCACTCAAAAAACAGTAAAAAGGTTCATCTGATGTTTTCATTGAGTGAAGCGCATGGTAAAAGAATTCTTTTTGTTCTTTATTCAGCATTTTTACCATGTTTCGGTACTCATCATCTGGCATTTCATTGAGTATTAAGGGTTCAGTTGCAGCACAAGATGGTATCCCTAAGTCATCTGACAAATTGTATGTCTCGTTAAAATCAGGATGCAAGTCCTGATTACCCTCAGCAGTGTCTTGCTGCTCAATATTTTGAGTACAAGGTGCTATAGAGTAAAAGCTTTCTTCCACTGTATCAATGTTGTGTTCTATCTCAGTAAAATCTTCATTGCACACAGCATATTGCTTCATTTGTTTATCAATCATTTTAGCAAGAGCTTTATACTGTAACTCATATGAAGGAAATGATCCAAGTAAGTCTGTTTCTTCATTTCTCCATGGGGTGAAAAGCATTAGAAGCTCACGAAAGTGCTTTTCTGGTTCAGCTTCTTTATTAAACCATACACTTCTCATGATTCTTGCTTTAGTTCTTTTTTTTTGTTGATTTTTTCTCACACTTATCATGAAACTCATCATCATCATTTTGGAAGTGATCAACAAAACGCTCTGATTGAAAACCATCAGCATCCTTTTCATGAGTTGGCTTTACATATGGCTTACCAGTACTATCATACCAAGCAGCCCAATCTGCAAGTATTAAATGCTCAAGTTTGGCAGGGCACTTGCAGTATCTTTTAAGTAGACCACCTGTATAGATTTCCTCACAATCATCATCCATTTCCTTGATATCACTCAAGGGCTTCAAAAGCTCTACTCTCTCAATATTAATAAATATAATTTGCCTTGATGACTTCCTCATGGGAAGTTGCAAGGTAATATAAACAGCTTCCTGTGCACTAATTTCTACATTATTTACAAATTTAGTTCCAATGTCCCTAACCTGTTGCTTAATGGAGGAATTTCCTTTTCTGACTTCACTACAAGCTTCACGTAACAAATCACTCATGCCTTTCTGCCCCTTTGAAATATAATTAACTATGTAAACTGCACATGCATATACATCAAGTACAAACTGAATATCCATGTTGGCTCTCCATGCTCTAAGACAATCAGGATTATAGTTGTTTATTCTTAACTCAACTGGAGTTCTCTCTAAAAACACAGTAGAAGCATTCAGTGATGATCTTATAGCAAGAACATAATTTTCTTCTGTTACTTTAAGATCTGATAGTAACTGATCAAATGAAATGTCTTCGCCTTCGTTCATATCATCCAAATGCTTCTTGATTAACTTCCAAGTAGCTTTATGTGCATTTATTTCACTTTCAGGAATGTCAGTGTCTAGAGGTTGAAGTATGCTTGTTTTTCTCATAGGAGGCTGTGGATAATTGAACCTGCACTCAGCTTTTGTATTTTTATGGCATGTATGTGAATGGCGGTGCACTTGCCTGTTCACCAAATCAAGCAATTGAGGATTGTCTAGTGGCTTGTGACAAGTTATTATCTTGTCAATAAATGCTGTCACTTCTGTATCAGATTGGACTTGGTATTCTGGTGCACCAGGAACCAATATTACCTTATGAATGTGAGGTGAACCACGCTGTTGATATTCAACTCTATAAAACCAATCTGAGATCTTTCCAAGTGGCTCTAAAGAACTCAATAAGAAGCTTCCTAAAAACTGATTGACTTGATAATCAAAATGCCGAGCACAAGTCACTGGATCACTTTGAATGAGCCTACATCTTTCTTCCCAGTTCAAATTTTCCAATTCATTATCACTATAAGTTTTGTTATCTATAAGTTCACCAAGAATTCGCAGGAGGTGGTACCATTGTGTTTCTGCTGATGAAAAGCTACAAAATAAAGTAGCTGGTCCCAATTGCCTGATCATGGCAAACAGATCTTTCTTCGCCTTCTCAAAATATGGAGGGGAGCCCCGTAATGCTTTCAAAAATTTAAATCCTTCATCAAACCGCATTAACCTGTCTATTGCTCCTTCTTGTTTTAAATGGCGTGCACTGAGGTTTCTATTGTTGCCTTTGCACTTTCTCAGAGCTATATTAGATTTACCTAGAAGAATTTTCATTTGTAACTTTTTTGCTTTAAAAAATATGTTTTCAACGCACATGGCAGCTCTCCTGTCTGACCGTCACAGTTCTGATTTACATATGTCACTGTAGTGTACAAATTTACTTTCCGGTCTTGGCTG
>JAPEIX020033060.1:0-19190 GCA_026122405.2 Zoanthus sansibaricus
GGCAGCACTTTCTCCTCAATTATTTTAAAACCCTGAGTGTTGGTCCGGCCGGGAATCGAACCCGAGCCTCCCGCACGATAGACTGGCACCTTACCAACTAAGATAACCAGACGGCGGTACATAATTAAAATGGCAAAAGCTCAAATAGAATAGAGATCACAAGAACATGTACATGAAGAAAGATTATTTAATAGAACTTTTAAAAATTAACGCAAACAAGATAATTTTTAGCAGCAAGTGGCGAAGCATTCATTGAAATTTGTCCAAAGTTGAAATTAAGTGGTAAAAAAAGAAATAGCAAATACCTTGTTTTAGAATTTATGAGCAAGTCCTTTGGGAAGTAATTTCAAAGTTCTGATAAAAACATAAGAAGAACTGGAACAGTATTTGAAGTGTTTTCTTCACACATCGTCGTCCCGATAGTATCGACCAAAATGGTGTTCTTGAAGTGGTCCAGTCAAAAAAAGTCAGGAATCTACATTTTTTTGCTGCAATTTCAATGATTGTAGATCCGGTATTCAGCTGGTAAATCTGGTAAAGGGTTGAATTCCATTTTAAAGATTTAAACAGAAAAATTGATCAAAAACCTCGCAAACTGCTTCACAAGAAACCCAAACTTCAAACTTATCTTAAAAAATGTATTAAAGAAGTTATATTTGAGTCACCATTTTTTTTAATCAAAAATTATCAGAACTCCATTTCTCCATAGCGACTTCTAACAAACATTACATATCTGTTCAAGTGAAATGTAAATAAATTACAGTTATGGGGCTTTATGAAAATGAAATACTAAATGAATAGTCAGAAAAAACACGATATATTAAGCAACAAACGTTTTCTAAATTTTAAAACACATATGGCATCAAAACTCCGAAAGGTTATTGCGAAATGTAAAAATTTCAGGCCAGTTGTGTATTCAAATTAATTATCTTCGCTCTTCAAAGCAATGCTTTGAAAATCATTTTTGACCCGTCAAAAGTTCACCAACCCAAACATCATTGAATTCAACCACAGATAAACAAATTTCAAGCTGATTATAAAAAAACAACTAGAAACGATCTTTCGAGTTTCGGAAGCTGCTGCCATCTCGTATACAATTTTAGATCAACTTTTTTTATCCCGAGGCCTTGAATTTTTACGAGGAAATCTACATTACACGGTTAACTGAAATTTTGATTGATATTCACAGCTATAAATAATTTTTGGCATTTCGCTTTTCTCCTCGATGCAACGTATCTATAAATCTATTGAACAATGTTTTGTCTTTCGAAAGTGAATTCTTTCCTCGTTTACCAAATGATACAAGATCTAATAACATTTTCAAAAAATAAATGTTCAAATTTCTCAAAAAACTTTTATTCTTTTGCTTTCTATCTTAAATGTTACGGTGGGAAACTTCATAGAAGTGCACTTTTCACAGCGCTAGCTGAAAACAGGAGAAAGTTTTCTTTCAAACAACGCGGTGACTTCTCGGTCACACGGTGTCCCGAGGCAATTATGAACAAATGGGAGGAGCCTTGGTTTTCGATTAGACAGACGAAAAGTGTTTCTGTTGGCGATGAATAATTCATCTCATTTCGTCTGCTCGCTCATCAAGTGTTAATTATTTCACTCAAGAACGAAAATGTGTTTCTCTCTAAAATCGTTGCTTCACGCCCTCGGCAACCGGCGACTCTAACTTGCCTGTATTACAAACATCAAAAACAAAACATCAATCTCGCTAATGTTTCAATTTTCACTATTGAAATCCCCAAACACAAAATTTGAACACGAATAAAAATAATCAAATGCATTTTGTTAAGTAATATACTATTAATGATAGATTTCGGCTTGGATGCATGCAAAACTTCAACGACGCTCTGTCGGTTTTCTGTCACGTAACGACATCCAATTTAATGTAAACTGAAGGCTCGCTATTCAATTTCCCCACTAAACGAATTTTAAAAAAGCAATCGAAGAAGAGAACTAAGGGAGACCTTTCTACCTGCCAACACAGTTTCGCCAAATTTTTGGTTGTACGTTGATTTTATTAGAAAATAAAATAAATTAACGGTTGACAGAAATGTTAGTTTTTACTAGCGCTTTTGAAAGTAAGAAACAGAGGATGTTTAGAAACCAATAAAAAAGGCAATTCAATGTCGAAACTTGCTCCAGTACTTTCGCACAGAAATGTTTGTCTTTCGATTACAACCAGCTGAGAAATATTTTGTCAAATTGATTTATTTTTATCAGTTGTTCGAAAGTTCAATTTAGATGGGAGGGAATTTTTTTCTTCAATCACTTACTTTTTAGTTTCAACACATTAATTTCTTTTATGTATAAATCAGAGGAGATAAATAATTATGAAATATGCTTTGTGATCTCGGATTAAACCAGACCAAAACGGGCAAGTTGGAGTATAATTTACATAACAAACTCATTCGTTGGAATGGATTGTCGATAATTTAAACATAAGACATAAGTAAAAGATATACAGCGCTTTTTCGCTAGCCTGTCAACATTTCAACACAGAAATATAAAAAAAACTTGCAATGATTAGCGAAGTCTCCAACTACGGTCTTTTAAATACACATTTTCGACTACCGCCGCTAGCAAAAACAGATGGAAATTTTTTCCATATTATTCAATCTTTTGGAGAATAGAGCTTGCGTGCTTAACTCTAGCAAAATTTCTCCATGTTTATACAAGCAAGGAGAACAAACCGCTTCGAACGAAGGCCTACCGCAGCGAAAATAATTAGTTTTTTCGTCTCACGCCTCCATGAATCTGATTTTATCGCCACGTGAACTCATTACAAATCTATCTGCCTTCACGCCTTCTTCCGTTACACGAAGAACCAAAAATAGCCGTTTCAATGCTTATTTTTACTTTTTAAGAATTTCGAATTAGAGCAAAAATTAAACATTTTTCTTACAACGGAAGATTATAATTGAAGTCCTATTGACAAACCATAGTGGTTCCTTTACGCTACCGACCATTTTTCGTTTCCGACACCAAACTAAAAGTTTTTCCCGTTATAAACCTTGGTAAATTCCGGGTGAACTTGTGTCAAAAGGCACGGTTTCTTTCATAAATTTCCGTCAAGAAGGAGTCTCCTGTAGCTCTTCCCGTTTCATCATTTCTCATTCCGTTTATCTCACAAAGTATCGAGAGCGCGCCGACCAAAATGCCTCTGAATGAGATGGTTTACTGTTCAAAGTTATTTACGCGGGGCATTACCCAATGTCAACACAAGTTTTAGCCAAGATAAAAGCTTTATCTATTAAAGTTTCCTTCCTATAGAAATCTAATGAGGTTTTCATACACAACAAAACAAAAGATTTGTAGAGGGTCTCGACGCGTAAAGGGTAAATATTTCGCCAGGTTAACTAGGAAATGGGGCTGCACGTTTGATATTTGCTTAAAATCTTACGACTGATAAATGATTGTCTACAATCGTTTCGCTTAATTGAATCACAACTAGACATTTGCAGTTACGGCAGAAAAAAGGAATAAAGCTTTCATGTGCATAATTTCATCAAAACCATATTATTGGTAATTCCATATATAATTCCAAGCCAAAGGTGAAGTCCTCTTTGTTCCACCCCTTATACTTCATTCAACTAACTTGCGTTATGTTTACAATTCTTAAAAATGCCCGCAGAATGAATGCTAAAAAGAGTAGCTGAAAATTAAAAGTAACTCGAGCTGTGTTTTATCAAAAAATCAAAAACAACGCAATGACGAAGTTTATTTGCTTGAAATTCACTTCAATTTTCCGCCACGAAAAAAATTTGCATGTTGGCTTTGTTCTCGCGAAGTAAATAGACGTTATTTGTCAAGTTTTGATTCGTAACATGTTAGCCAAGCCACAAGAGATGACAGAAATTTCTAAATTGTAAACAGTGGTTGTGATATCCTTACGTATCAACATTCAGCGAAACGTCCCTCAGAGCTCATTCAATGAATTCCCCAATTAGATGAAGGTCGGCCACGCTTTTAAGACACAACAAAGAATTTCTTGTTTGCCTCTCTTGGGATTTATAGCATCAAGAGATGCTATAAACTTGAAGCAGAAAAATGTATTTTAGCAAAGGAAAAAAACTAACGGGTTCTTTGATCATATTTAATTCAGCCAAATCTGCTTTTATTTTTTACTCAAGTCGGTGGCTATATAAACAAACGTTAACAGAAGTTTTCTTTGACAGAATCAAGAACTAGAATATTTATAAGGACTTACTTTGCATTTTACACAAGGGCAATATATTACTAAATATCGTCTGAGCTACCGGTCATCATTTGATGCACCTAAAGCAAATTTAGGAGACTTTTTACGTAACATTCTGAAGATTTATACATTAAATGAATTGATACATATCAAAAGTAAATTATGGGTTTATTTGAGCGCAATGTATAATTGCAGCCCGCTTAGCTAACAAAACTAGCAACCCGCCGTACAAGGAACTTGATTTTCTTAGCCGCAATTCATTCATGATATTGGCTCACCAACAGCTGTTGTTTGCTCTGGGAAAATTTGAAAATTTCCTTCAAACATCGGCTAACTTATAACTAGAACCGCTTTTTCAAGTTAATGCTTCACCGTAAAGTGCGGAGGAAATGAATCCTCGGGAATCTAATTTTTGTCAAAGGTTTTTATATGTGTCACCACAAAATAATAAACATGTGCTAATTGCAGCAAAGAAACCTGTCAACGGACTGATTGAGAATTTTTAACCATAGTGTTCACTTCCTTACGAGTTATTTCCTCGACTAAAGCGTATAGCTCAGACAAGTTAGGAAGGTCTAAATTATTAGTGCAGGCAACAAAATCAGATTTTTACTCCAATTCTATGATTTAACTTGTCGTAACTTTTCGTAGTCATGACAACTTGAGTTGAGTAAGAAAATTGAAGCGCTTCTCGCCTCGCATTAATAAAAGATTCTAAACTTTTCATGATCTGCTGATCTGGAATTTTCTTCACGAAACTTTGATTGAAATCATGTTTACTTTTATAAGTAAGATTCTTGATAGAGTCATTACTTTTCTCCGCGTAATAAACTCGTTGGGCATTCTCAAAATTACTCGCCTAATAAGGCCTAATGGTTATTACTGCAAAAATGATAAGGCAGCTGCGATGGAGCGAGGAACAATTGTCCAATGAGAAGACAAATCGACCTGTCATCAAATCAATTGACGCCATCATTGTAGACAAGTCCCAAGCGGACTTCTCAACGCCTCAATAGAATTGCATTCTTATTCATATGAAGTCGTTGCCTCCTCTTTATGTATATATACTTGTATTGAAATACGCTTTGAGCGAGAAATTGTAGCCTTTTGTTTTCCTTTCACGAGCTATACATCAAATAAAAAATATTTGAGTAATTTTGGAGCCGAATTTGAATTTGGAGCGCGTAAATTTTGCGTCAAAATGTGTGATTTGAGACGAGTTGCGGGATCTTGTCAACCAACTTAAAGCTTTCAACACCCGCAGAGGACAAATTTTTCTTTACAAACAACCCTGGAGGTTTTTTAAAACGTTTAATTCGTTTTTTCCTCAAAATGAAAATAAAGACATAATTTTTCCAGTTTGATCTGAAATTTATATACAAGCAATCTGCAATAGTCCTGATGATATCATTATAATAGGCAATGCTAGTATAATATCGACTTGGCACACACCAATGCATGTACCGAAATTCATACAAACGTGCTTAATTTTTACAGCGAAACTCAAACAATAAATCTTACAAAGACAAGAATTCAAAACTGACAAACCTAAAGAGATTTTGCCTGCAAGATTCAACTTAACTTTACCAACTCACGAATGATTTTGGGAGCTACAAAAAATTCTTTTACGCTCATAATTGTCAATTTTAACCGAGCGGTTTAGGAGAAAAAATACCTCGTTCAAAACTGTGTTTATCTCAACAATGTTCAAGTGAGAGAAGAGATACAATACAACCCAGTTGCAGTGCAGAGATCTTTGTCGTCTTAAATACACACTCCATAAATTGTTAGACTAGGCATCATAAATGTTTTTCTTTCAGAGCAAACGAGTTATCTAAACTCAGAAAGTTATCAAAATTCACTTATTTGACTTCAAGTTTTCAGTCTGATAGAAATTTCTTCAACAGTAAAAATATAATTTAACGTTTTACCGGTATTTGTCAGCGCCAGCTCTGGTCTGGTAATACGACTGGTACAAGAAACTGCAAACACAATTTGCTAAGGGATATGAGTTAATGGCATTGTACCATTTACTGTATTACTGATGGATACAGGAGCTCCCGGTACAGAATGAGTAGCCGCCATCGTGTTTGGTACTTGAGAAGGATCAGTTTGCCAGTGCTGTGCGGCCGTAACATAACGGTTCTGTGGTTGGTGATGAGGCGCACCACTTTGTACTGGCCCATGGCCGCCATTATCTGTGGGTAGATATGTGTTAATCATATCCCCAAGTTGATCTCGAGACCTTGGTGCTTGAGTCGCTCCACTGTTTAGTCCCGGCTCCTGTTTGATGTTGGGAAGAATCATTTGGTTAGTTTGTTGCGATGAGTACATATTGGAGTTCATTGATGCACCATTCATTGTGTAAATTGTCGCTTGTGATGAAGGCACATAAATTTGCCCACCCGCCATTGTGGAATAACTGTGGTGTGCCATCCCGTTTGAGGGTTGGAGTTGGTTTGGCGTGTGAGGCGAGAGAGGATGAGAGCCCGAGCTGTACATTTGGCCATACGGGTCTGCCACGGGTGCATAACTCAACGCCGGGTTATAACTGTATCCATTTAACTGTGCAAAATGTTCCGGACCTTGTGCAACAGCTCTCTGTACTGGCGGTGCCTGTCCGCTGAGCATTGACAAAGTGTACTTGTTATCTTTCTTAAGCAAAGTCTTGCTTTTTCTTCTGGGCCTGTACTTGTAATCTGGATGTTCCTTCATGTGCACAGCTCGAAGCCGCTTTGCTTCTGAAACATAAGGCAATTTGTCCGGGTCTGAAAGCTCTTTCCATTCAAGTCCTAACCTTTTGCTAATCTCAGAGTTGTGCATTTTCGGATTTTCCTGGGCCATCTTTCGTCGTCTCTCCCGGCTCCACACCATGAAAGCATTCATAGGTCGCTTTACTCGATCACAGCATTTATCGCTCACATTGTTGTTGTTAGTTGCCGTATTCGGCGAAGGAGATATGGCTGTTGGTGCTGACATTACTCAACAAACTAAATAAAATTCTTCCTAAAATCGGCCACAAGCCTGTTGGAACGAGATGGAAAATAAATGAGTTGAACGAGACCCGCGCCGTTCTGTTAATTCTTTTTCTTGCTGACCTTAAGACCACACGTTATTTTTGACTCTAACCAACTCGATTCCATGTGTTATTGATCGATAGCCCGCGAACCGAGTTTGGCCAGCCAATCAGCGGCCACTTGTTGACAGCTATGACGGATGGGTCTTTAGGAACGTTTCTAGTGACAAATGATTGACAGGTACGGGCCGAGATGACAGCTGGTTGGCGCTGTTATGAAAAGGGGCGGGCTCGACCGTTTTGATTCCGAGATCTTATCAAGTATTCGGCAAATCAAATCTACCTTTGGTGTAGTCAGCTGTTTCAATTAATCCTTAATCACCAGAGCCGAAGGAAATGACCTGTCACCGAGTCTCTGATGGAAATTGGCTCGCTCGCGCAGGTGTTTGCTGGCTGGCGGTAGAATTGACGTCCATTGCACGTGGAAAGTCACCTGACTTTAACGAGGGTCTTCATTCAGTACCGTCATTAAACTGTTTCCGCGGTGACCAAAGACCTAATTAGCGACATCCAAAGCGCTGATTGGTTACACGGCAAAGATGTGCTAATTAAGATATGAGCGCGCCAAAATAATTACAAGTTTTTTGAAACCGATGTCAGCACAATTTTTCCACTAAAAACTTGCTTCAATGAACTGTTTCTAAATTAGAGAAAAAAAGCATAGCGGTATTAAATCTGCCTCTAATGAGCAAAAACCGCACATATCTGCATTAACTCCCCAAGTTGTTGTTTAGTCAATGTGCAGTAAATGTAAACTTCATCAAACTTTGGACACAAATTGCGATGCTAAGATTTTGAAACTGTCTTTATCTACACTCAAATGTTTACAAACTTAAGTCTTACATTTTTTTTTTCGAAATTTCATTTAAAATTGTAACAAAAATATTGCCACAGAAAAATATCTGAAAACCTCCCAGAACGCTACTCCGAGCGAGCTTTTCCATAACTAGCAACAGAAGGAATTTTGAAGCGAGAAAGGTGTTAATTTCGTGTGCTAATATCAAACTAAACAAAATAAAAGCTCCCTTGTGTACGAATGTAAAAATAAACGCGAACGGAATTTAGAAAGCTTTCCGCGATGAAATAGCAAGTTACAAAATCACTACGCTTTTAATTGTCTGTCAAGATTGAGCAAACTTCGAACTTCATTGCGGAACACAAATTAAGGCCCTCGTTAAATGAGTGTCATGAAGTTTCTTGAGTACTGTCTGCTTAAACTAATTTCACTCATCTCTCCACTTGACAACTGCGAGACTTTTAATTCCCGTGAAATTAATAAAAAACACTGCTTTCATCTCACGGAATATGGCAGCAGTTGGTCGACAAACAAAGTTCAAGCCGCCGAAAAGTGTTTGTGTAATAAAAGGAGGGTTCGCCTTACGTCCAAAACAACAAAGTCATCCAAGTACAGGACCTACGAAGAGAATAAAAAAAAAACACCATGAGTTTTATGTGTATTAAAAATTCTGTCCACTGATGCGAGAATATTACACGCGGCCTCAAAAACAACACACACGTGTGGTATCAGAAATCGACTCAATTAGCATTTTGGCTGTGTAAACTAATTATATTCACTTCTGCCAAATGAGAAAGCCGGCTTTCAAAAACAAAATTAAGTCGAAATGAAGTTTCGATTTTACAAACATTTTCCATCTTTAACATTCGCTAGATGAAATCGCGAGGCAATAATATTTTATTAACTGTTAGTTTGATTCGGTAGAAGCGAGCGGCGGCCGGTCACCCGGTTTCGCATTGACGTTAAGATCAAAGGGACGCTGTCCTGTAACTGTTATTTACAAAATTTCAGCGGAAATCAGCAAATTTCCCGCGAATTTGTAATAAAGAGGAAGCTGAGTAACATGAAAAGCTTAGCACTTCATTACTTAGTTGTCATCTCGGACCACCTAAACTGACTACCCCCCGCAATGATGTAAACAATGCCGAGCTGTGATAGCAATCGCTGGCAATATAGGAGTCTCTCAATACAAGCCTTAAATGAGATTCTCCCTCTTCCCGCCCACTATAACTGCTCCACAAATTAATTAATAATGAGAACGGTTACACTAAGTCATTTTAAAGTTTTTCCAAAGATAAAAGTACAGTATATAGGTTTTATAAATTCGTCAAGACTGGTTTTTGTTAGCGCTATTATCTCGAATATCCTCCATTTAAGGACAGGACATGACTTGAAAGAAAAACACGTTATAAAACGCTTTGTTTTAAAACTTCTAAACAAAGATATAAGATGGACTATAAAAATAACAAATAGAAATGAAAATGCTTCGATTCAAAATAAAACAATGTCGAGTCCGTCTCTAGTTTGAAGCTATTTAGACTACTTCTACTTTTCATTCACAGTTCCCTGATCCTAGAACGACAATATACATTATTTGTACTGTCATATTCGGACCCATAGATAACATGTTGTTCAACACAGAAAAATTTTAACTGCTTTATAATTTGCTCTTGAAAAGGTCGGTCGATAGTCAATAAGCTTCAAAAGCTGGCCATTATATTTAAATATAAACATTTCTTGAGAAGAAAACATTAGATTGACGAGTTTGCGTTAGTAAGAACATTTTACAAAGCTATCTGATCTGTGGTTCATTCAAATCGAATCAACTAAGCATTCATCCACATCTTAGAGGAAATAAAGGCCAACAATACAGGCGCGGTTGTATTGTCATTTGAAGTTTACTAAACGGCTCGTTTTCTATTTTTTAAATTTTGCAACTGGTGTTGTCACAAGAGCAAAACTATCATGGCTTTGTGTTGCGTGAAAAGTTACAATGAAAAGGTCTAAACACGACAACGAAGTGAACAACAAACTGACAAACAAATCCATAGATAAGCAAATTTCGGGGCGGGCAAAGGCGTTGAAGAAAATGCTTGTGTGCGACAACAGCGAAAAACAGAACAGCATAATACAAGTATTGCTCAGACGAAGGAGCGCACCGCCTCTTTGAAAGAACTTCCTGTGTTAAAGTTCAACGCATTAAAGGAAAAAGGATACAAGCTTAGTAATAGAAGGTACATCAGTGAATGTTATTCTTTCCTTCGATTAACCGACAGATAGACAAATCGGATGCGCTAATTTCATGAAAAGTGTGAAAAAATATCCTAAATAAAGCTAAGTAACTGCTCGAATTGCGTTAGCAAACGGAAATTCAAAACGCAATTCACTAAAAAAGCTTGCGTATTTAATTAGGTGATTGAGGAAAGTCATTTCTTGAAGATGCTTTGGAAATGCTAATTTCCAACTTCACAGGTTTTCAAAATAAAAGCTAGATTAGCTTGCCATAAAGGCTTACTGCAGCGATTTGGCAGACTGGTAGTCTTCTCGCTACAGCGAAAAAGGACGAAGACATTTGTTTCTATTTGTTCAAGTCTCACCACCAGTTATTGAAATCCATTCAAAATGAAATGAACTTGATTTGTTCATTAAAGTAAATGCAGCAAGAGGTCATTAATTCACAAGAAAGCTTGATTTTTTGTGGCAGGTGAAAAACTATCCAGATGAGAAGCATTTTGATTACGTGTAGCGTTTGAACTTGTCATCTTTGCATCAAACCGAAAATCAAACATGTTGTATGAATATTTAGAATTCGTGTTGGGAACAACGAAATTGCGTGTGTTTAATCGGCCTTTTAAGGTTGTCTTCTTGAAGGCTGTTTAAATAGACGGACTGATACGAGACATAAATCTAACAAAATGCAAACTGAATCGTTTTTCATTTCATACAGTTCCGCTGAAGTGCATCAGGAACATTTATCTCGCAAAATGCAAAATTCTCAAGATCAACTGAAAAATGTTTTTACAATACGTTGATTCTTTATTTAACCACACGGAAATATAGGATATGGTACATCTTTCTAACTTGAACAAGGTAGCTGACATAGAATTTTCAAATAAAAAAAGACAGTAATTCATGATATGCAAAACAACAGATCCGAAAGAATGGTGTCTTTTCAAATGTACGATTGTATGATAACTGCATGATCTTTTCAAATTTTTCATCAATTTTTCACTAGGTGGACTTCTATAGAAAATTTGATTAAGAAAACAGTAACAGTTATGACTATACGATTTATGGTTTAGCAACTTGCAGCCAAAACAAAAAAGTTCATAGTTGAAAAATGAAATACTTTAATAAATGACGTTCGAATAGTTGAAAAGGCCCTGTCTTAAATACAGAAAACTTGCTTCATTAACATTACATTAAGTATTTTATATTTAACTTTTAGCTTTATTTTTGTTTAAGCCAAAAATCTAACTAAAAAACCAAAAATCATAAACCTAAAATGTTTTCAATGATCGAATACAAAATTTGAAAACTTGCGACATAACTTGATGTCGAACTCGAATTTAATTTCTTTTCATGTCGCAGACGCCAGCCAGCTGTGCAATCGTGTCTACATTCAGTGTAGTTTCAACGATAAAAACAAAAAAGTCCAACTGCTCATTAAAACTTAAGTACAATATAATTAGTACGTTCAGGCTGCGTTGAAGAAACATGAAAGCAAACGCACTTTTTTTCGAATTTACGCAAGATAAAACAAGGCAGTGAAATGCGAACACGATTTAGGACACTTTTCGCAGTTTGAGCATCAAAACTGTAGCTTCTCCGGTCAAATTAAACAAAATAAAATGAAAGATTGATCATACTTCGGATATACCATGAAACAAATAAGGAGTTTGTCGTTACTCAACGATTAATGTGAAATTCTATACCACTAATTAAAACACATAACACCATTGACATATTTCACATTTTGGCCCCGACGAGAGCCTCGTACAATCCTTAACGTTCTAACGATGTCTCATCGAGAAATATGGGATCTTAACGCTAAGGGTTATAATTTAATCCTTTAGCTAAGTATTTTGAAGTGTAATAAGGTGATTAAAAAACCGCAATGCTTAAATTGTAAAAGCACAAAAATCGCAAGGTATAGTTTATAGAATTAGAAGTATTTTTAAAGTACCATTTGCGATAACTTGTATACGTTCCTTGGGGCAAAATATTTCAAAACAAAAAATATTTTTGGTTACATCTAAAGTAAACTTTCACGAGCGGTAAAACAAATTGCAAAATTACAATAACAGTATAATACAAAAACAATGACAAGTCAAACTGCATCAACGGAAAACAGGGGAAAATGACTTATATGTCTCACTGTTACGTATTAGCAGGACAAAGATAAAACACGAACATGAGAAAAAGAAATTCCAAAAATATTGCACCGCTGAGCAATAAAGATTAAACATACAGATAAAGTAAAAACACAGTGCATTTTACTTTGTTTTGGCAAAAAAAACTTTGCAAACAAACATTGAGAAAATCCTCCCCTTCTTCAAAATAACCGGATGAAAATTACTGCGGAAAATGGCCCCGCGAGCTTTCATTCAATCATCAGGCAATACTCTGAAGATAACAAAAATACAAAAATATTATCTGATTCTCTTGTCCGCCTAGTTGTAATATACAGTATAATTAGACAGATACAAACTAAACAGTAAGATCACAAAGAGATTGTTACATTTATGGAGACAACATTTTCTGCACGAGATCCTAGAGATCAGATCATCAAACTACACTTTTTCATTTCACTAATAGCGTGATCTGTCATCACAGAGTCTTGTCGGTTTAACCATCTAAAAAACTGTTAACCGACAAAACCTTGTATATTTATGAATAAGAAGGTTTATTGTTATCCTGAGTAAAACTCGTTATTGCTATTAAGCAAACTGCTTCTTCGTGAATAAGATGGAGTCAGTTCAACACAACCCCGTTCCTAGATACATAACCATACGCTGACTTTGATCATTAAAAAAACAACGATTTTAAAATCAAACTGTTTTAAGTTTAAAAGCGAAACACATAAAATTAAAAACAAGGATGATTAGATCCTCGAAAGAAAAAAAAATAGAAATTTAACCTAAGGAAGCGATCATAAAATAATTCTAGGCAAACACGTGCACAATAATTTTAATTGAAATGGTACAAATTTTCATTAAAATAGCAAAATTGAAAACTTTTGGCTATTTCTAACTCGGAGAAAATTATGAAGTATTTTGTCATTTGTGAGTGGGTCCTTGATAGTACGTGAGATTGACAATCAATGCTTTTGATAATATCGTGAGAATTTTTACCAAGTTTATAGATTATGGTTTCAATGCCTTGGCAAAACTCAACTCTGGTAACTCTTCACAAAAATATTTCTTAAAATACGCTCATAAAGGAGAAAATTAAAATTTAATCGAAATGCCTTCCACGAAGTTAATTTCTATAAGCTTCTTCGTGGAGTAGAATTTGTGTCACCTTCGAAATGAAACACTTTTTAAACTGCAAATACAATTTTATCGAGAAACTTAACAACTCATTTTTGGATCTGATAAAGCAAGAAGTGTTATTTAAATTCAATAAATTATATAGCTTTACAGTTGTTTCCAAAATCACCCACCCATCTGCTATTATCGAAACTTTACATAGTTAATGATGTGTGCATAAAACTCGACCCTTTAACTTTAATTTTCAATCACTGAAAATGCTTCAAACCAACCCAATGAAAAACAATAAGAATAAATATACTGAACTTTAACAAAACTTAAACTCCAAAATTAAAAACATTCGAAAATGTATTTGAGACTATAACTTGGCAATAAAATAGTTCGACATTTTGAGTTTGTTGGGAAGCTGCCTGTTTATTTTCGATTTTGGATTGTAAGATAACAGAAATGATTTTTTCATGCTTTTTTATTACATTGTGACAGAAAAACATCTTTTGATTAAAAACTTTACAAATCTCTTGGGCAAATTTTCAGCAAAACCAAAGGGCACTAATTTAACATCAATAAATCTGACACTGAATAAAAAATTGAAAATCCACTAATTACACGTTTTTACTCAAAAGCAAAGAGTCGCAGATCGAAAATCAATTTGTTTTTTACGTTTTTCAACGGTTCAATTCCAAAATTACACATTACAATGTAATATAAAAACTAAAACATATATATAGAGAGAGGGTGACAGAGGTCCTCATCTCGGAATACAAAAATATATATAAAAATTTTAACAAAAGTAAACCAGTTCACGAACAAGATTAATGAATGTTGTAATTTTTATTCAGAAATCACCAATATTATGATTCTAGCTCATTAAAAATAAATAAAGATCTGAACTTTCTGTTAACTATTTTCTGTTCCCCATATTTTTGTAGAGGACTTCTCTATCTGTTCATGCTTAACTGACATAAATGACGAGACTGAATAGAAGGAAGTTTCGTAAATGGGTTCGAATACATTTTCAAAACCATCTGCTAATTAACCGACAACAAACGGAATATGATTTCTCGAAATCTCAGTACAAATGTTTCCTGGATAAAGTAAATTGGAATATTTATAAATTGTTTTTTTTTTCAAGAGTTAAAGTAAAAATCTATGTATGTATTATTACTTAAAAATGAAATGAGACTTCTATAAACACTCTCTTTCATTTTCAAAATGACAAACTTTTTATGCGTAGTATCTAGTATCTAACGCTACCCATTTTTCAACGAAACAAAAAAAAACAAATATGCATTTTAAACACCAATTTGAGCTTAGTTTCGATATATTTGTCTTCGAAACGCGAAAATAAAAAACAAAATCAAAGATTTAAAAGCATATTTCTGTGTTCTCGTAATCACTTTGAACTGCTTTTCCACCGCTAAAGATCCATTTTTGGCCTCGGTTGTGTGAGCTTGGCTGAAGTTTGAAGTCAAAACAAAGAAACCGAAAACTATTATACATCTGTTTAAACTTTGCTGTCTAAGACCTGAAGTTGAATCGAAATGGATTATTTCTACAATAAAAAAATAACTAATTGATCAAAAAACTCAAATCTCTGATTCTGTGTTCACTAGTTCATTAAAATACACCCAAACGCGACTCTCGTCAATTCACTTGTTTGATTATTTAGCCGAGAAATTAGTTCTTCAAGACCTAAAATGAAAAACCACTTGATCTACAATGAAATGAAATGATTTGTATGTCGGAAGAGGCGGAAAAGCTAGCAGTTTTAAAACTTACAGAACACACAAGTAAACTCTAAAAACAAAATGAAAAAGTTCTTATGACTTGGTGGAGAGCAATTATGATTTTGCAAGATTCTCTCGTCCAAACGCGCAAAAAACTATAACCAGAGTTTTCTCGTCCCAATACAGGAACTGCATGTATTGTGTTTTCGCCAATACATTTTCTCTTGAATAACAAGACTCTATAACTTTATTAGACAGTGAAACACAAACTAGACAATAGAAAAACGTATTTTCTTCCATAAAATGACACAAAACAATACAATTTCTGATTAAAAAGAACTACGATACAAATAGCGGCCACAAGTTGATTCAAACACCTGCAAATTGTTTGATTGTGATAAAAAGCTAGAATCAAACGGCTTTTGAACAAGTTTTGAATTATATAAAATCTAGTATATGTGAAAAAAACTCAGAAGATTATAAGCTTCAATAAAAAAAAATGTTTGTTCAAAATTATCGGCTTCCTATTGATTTCGGAAAGTTCTTCTTAAAAACACCGCTTCGAGTTTACAAACAAGAAAATGCCATTACTAATCAGTTCAAACGAACAGCACAATAACCGAGTCCATTTTAACGCTTGTAAGTTAATTATAATTCTTGGAGCTAAAGTGTACCCAAGTTTTTTACAATTTCATTAAAATCTCTAGCGATATCTATTTACAATTTACAAATACAAATTCCCAGTGCATATACGGTTGTCAAAACCTAAAATTTGCGAAGGAAATTACATTCGGAAATGCTAAAAACTGCGAACCGCTATCAATTAATTCGCAGTAAAACAAACTGCAATAAAGTATAACACAATGGTAACTTCAATCATTAAAAAACGTTGGATGTTAGAAACAAATTCGCGTTAAATTAAACGACAAATCCCGATATTAAACTCCATGCCGAATATCATTACTTTTATATCAAACTTAAGTCGTTTGATTAAATCGGGGAATTTTTATCTGAAGTTTGTGGAGACCATTTTTCTTTCAAGTTCTTAAAACGGTTTACCGAAAATCGTATTTCTCACCCAGTGATAGTTTTAAAGATATCATTTGCTAAATATTCCATCTGAGAACGATTCGGTTTCTTCGAGAGGAAAAAAGATACTTTAATTTACAATTATTTGCTCTAGTAAATGCAATTCACCTCAGGATATGGAAGTGAAAACCGACAAATCAATCCGAACGAGACGTCATAAAAGGCCAAACATCAACATTTAAATTAAACTGATACGGATTTTTTGTAACATGACAATGTGAATTAAAATTTTAAAAAGATGAATTCAGTCCAGCATCAGCAAAAAATATTTCATGTATTCATGGAATTAGAGATATGAAATTTAAACGGAAACGATGAGCATGTTTCTTGAGCTGTTCGAGTCACTCATCTAGAAACAAATTTTGAATAACCTGTAAACCCTTTTAGAACATAAAAACAAGGCTAGTTAAATTGCTAGTGAGGTGAAAATATAAAATGACTGCCGAGTTGATTACTAAGTTCCCAATCCTCTAAGTTATGTTTGTAGTAAATATTAGAATTATTTCTTTATTTTTCTGCTTTTAATGTTAAGCCGACACGTCGCTTCATTTTAGCTGATACAAGCTTGGCATAAAAATTAAGGTCTTCACGCAATTAAGTTGGTGGAGTTTCTCACATTAAAGCGGAAATGTTGACATTGTATGATTTGCGTAGTTGATGTAAAGTATTTCGTATTGACGCACTCGTAGCTAAGAATGTTTGAACAGACGAACAGTATCCGTTAAAAACAAACACAGACAAAATCTCCTACTTTAAGCGTAGCTTCAAATCTGCATAAATAATTTTATAAAAAGGTCACAAGAACACAACAATTTAGATTAAAAACCAAACCGATTCACTGCAGTTTTTGTAATTCAACGACCTCAATAAAAAATGTGGTTCTATAAAACTCCTATATTTGTATCAGCAGAAAACTGTTTCATACGTTTTTGCTTCTGAGCAAAACAGACTGACGCACTTATCCACTTAAACTCTTACGAAAACTGATATTTTACCCAATGACTCGAGGAAACAAACGCCCCCAGACAAAAATATTGTGCTTTGGGTTTTGATATGTGATGTTATCAAATACGCAACAAACGAATGTTGCGTTTTTCAGTTGCATTTTCGTAAGAAAACTATCTTAGGTCACCAACAGGAGTGCAATCGGTTTGACACTAAAACACATGCACTATTCTGATACTCACGTCAATCGACGGGGAGACACTCCGGGACAACAGCAGTGAAATGTCAAACAAACACAAAAAGATATTTTCTTCATCGCCAAAAATGACCTCAAAGAATTTAAATCTCTTACAGTCTTCCGATCGCTCAGTCCTTTTATCCCCGCATGGTGCGCGATTTAACCTCCGTTGACGCTGCAATCTGCTTTAACCGAATGCGATAACTGAGCAAAATACCCCGTAATGAACAACCGCAAATCTCGATCTGCTATTCATCAATATACCATCTATGTTTACTTCTTAACAATGATACACTTAAAGAACTAAGCCCAACAATGCATCTCTAAACTTGCATTATTTTGACTAAGGGGCGATGAATAGGTCATCCTTTCAATTCACTAAAGATGCGTCCGCTAAAAAACAATGGAAGACAATATTCATTTCAATGCGCTGTAAAAGAATAAAAGCATTATGACAGATTTCTTCATTACAATCTAAAAGGAACCATTTCTGCCAACTTGAAAACGCAAGTCTATTCGCCTAAAGCCGTAAATCTCATCGAAAACTAATTCTCTGACGTCCGGCCGCTCAGCAGCTCTTACAAAATGAATTTTTCAGAACTTCGGAAAAAGCTCTTTCAAAACCCGCTCACAAGGTCAATACAAAACGTTTTTCAACGTATACTGCCAAGCGGTATCTTAAAAACATTTATTGACAATTTCAAGCAAGCCATAGAAAAATCACTCGTTCAAAGTAGTATACGTTTATTCATAAAGCATTATATATAAAAAAGGAATAGAGATGTTTATCTTTTTCAGTTGAGCGATAATTGCAAAGCTATATTTAATATCAACAATAGAAGCGCAAAAACATGAGGATGCGTTTCATTAAAAAGCCATCTTCCATTATATTTGGTTTTATATTGTTCACGAATAAAGAGCTAAAGACTTAGAGTATTACAGCTAATTGTCTATGAACGTGTCTGGATTTTTTTTCCTTCTGAGGTCACTGATTACTGAAAAGCCGAACTGAAGTCAATTTTAAATAGGGTAAATAATAAAGAACTAAAATTTCACAGGTACACATTCTTTTAGAACGATAACGCTTAGCGATGTTAGTTTTAAGCGCATTAAAGGGTCCGAAAAACAGGCATGAGAAAGGGTATCGACAAAAGACGAAGTTAAAATGAACTTATTAAGAACTACTTGACTTCTATCGAGAGAGGTTAAGTTTAATTTTAATGGCTATTGTATAATAAGGAGAAAAACCGACTTTTTTCCTCCAATCAGCGCTGGGTACAATTTATACATTTTTTACCGCTTTCGAAATATTAACTGTTAATCCGTTTATCAAAAAGCTAGCTTTATCAATGTATTTTCATCCTTCCAAATAAACTTACCCTACTACTCTAAATCAAAATTTAACAGCCCCAGTACCCTCCCCAACGTATTTATATTCCCTACACCCGGCAGTATGTAAATTTGTTAACACCAAAATCTAACCACACTACTCTACTAGGTTTCAGTAAAAACACTTCACCGGATCTTTATATACCATTCAGATTTATAATATAGCTGCCATATAACGCGCGCTCTTATTGGTTCAAATCTATGCTTTATTACACCGATAAAGTCATGGTT
>JAPEIX020033061.1:7500-12065 GCA_026122405.2 Zoanthus sansibaricus
TGAAAAAGAGAATATGAAAGCAAAAATATGGTCATGCCAAACGTGTTAAAACATAGAGGTATGTTTGGACTTTAGTAAGCAACATCCCAAAGTGGAAAAGAAACAGCAAGGAGAAACGCTTGAAGCCATTTGTTATCGCACAGGCCAAATAAAAAGATCACAAACGTGCTTATGCAGAGAACATCTAAAGTTTTTCACTGATTGAATCAAATTTCAGACAATATTGCTTAAAAATTCAAACCAATTAGTATTTTGCTTCCAAATTTTATTACAAAATTTTGTTAAGATGACTTTGCACCCAAAGGTGGTTACATTTAACAAAATTTTGGAAAATGCGTTGTATATAATTCCAGTTGCACTGGCCTGGCTCGATGGTCCTGTTATGAGCATGCTCCAACTGGCAAATATCTTCCTGATAATCACGAGAAAAAAATTCCAGCTTTTGAAGAAGGAGACATCATTTTAACAGTTGTTCCAGTAATTTTAGGAGCTACAGTACAGAACTACTTGCTAGTTTACTTTACAAATCTCCATTTTACCATGTTCGCATGCATAATTATTCAGAGGGCTACATTTATGGAAAGAAGGATAAAATCCAGAGGAAAGACTTTGATGTTAGTAAAGAATCACTTAATTTCAAAATACTGTACTCAGATGCAGTTCAGGAAACTGCAAAGCAGTCAAGATGAACCCTGCATGGCAAAAAAGTATGTATTTATAACTTTTGATGATCACTGTTAAGGCCATAACGGTGTTCATAGTATACAAAAGCTAATTCAGAACTATTTTTTAAACAACTGGGATGAATGTAGTCAAATTTACGTGAATATACCTTTATCTGCACCACCCAGTACAAATAGCGACATTGCTAATAATAAATGTTTATTTATTGATTTCTATCAACACCATGACAGTGTTCGTTATATCCAAGAGCTATATCACAGCTATTCAAGACATTTGATTGAAATGCGGTTAAGTTACATGAACATACCATAAATGCAACTAAGAACATGACATTTTAGAGGAGAGCAATTACGTAAAGGCCATGCAATATGAACCAAAATAAAACAAAAAACAGAGATTTCACGTTGCAAACATGCAAATGCAAGCCATTTGCTCAGGCCATTTCCTCTAGATATGCGCTATATTTGACGCTATATGCGCTATATTAGAGTAAGGCAACACGTCTTCAGTGGTAGATGAAACTCAGTCATTGTTTGAGTGCTCCAACATGGGGGTGGTTCTATAATACGATCCATAAAGTTTGCAAATGCATATTCAACAATTTCACCGAGTAGAGAAATGTGGTAGATGAAAATCAAGCACAAAGTTTGGGGAAGTGCTCCAACGTTGGATTGGTTCTAGAACACGATCCACCCAGTTTAGGAATCCAGTGTTTTTGTCAGTGTTAGGGTACACCTAAAATAACGCATGGACAAGGCAGCCATGAAGGTTCTGTACCCACTAATTATAATAAAGTTAAAGAAACACAAGGCCCTAGGAAATGTCAACTGTCTTCAAAGCTCACATCAGGAGAAGAAAACAAAAGGTTTATTGTAGGAACCATCAAGGAACCACCAGCAGGAATAACACGATGCAAGATCTACCAAGAGAGCTAGGGTTAACAAAATTAGCTCAGTAAAAACTGAGTCTATGTTTCATACAAATTTCACATGTGCATTTTGAATGTCTAATTGATTGTTCTTTCGAAGTTACGTGAATTTACCTTCGGTTGCATAATCCATTACAAATTGTTAATGTCAAATACAACGAATGTGTTCCTTATAAAAAGATGTGTTTCTTTTCCTCTTCTACTTCCAGCTTTTCAATTCACAATGTTATTGGTTGGTAAGGGGTAAGCAAATTAGCTCAATAAAACTTCAGCCTATCTTTCATACAAAAATTTTGCAACTGCGATTGGGTTTCTAATAGATTGTTCTTCCCATATTTCTTTCTGTACCCTCTGGTTAAAATCAAGCTAACAGAGCAAAGATTCTAGAAAATGTCAATTATCCTCAAGCTGTCATCAGAATAAAAAAACAAAAGTTTTGTTTAACAATGATTATTGTTGTTTTTGAAAAAAACATCAAAGAACTACCAAAAGGGTGCGTGCCTTTGAATGTCTAATAGATTGATCTGCCCATAAATTATTGTTCGATATCCCGATTATAATCAAGTTAAGAAAGCATTAGGTTATATAGGAGTTAAAAGCTTTGATACACATTTTTTTCACATTTTTACTTTTCTGGTCGCTGAAAATCTTTACAGATTTGGTTCTCAATGGGAAAATAGCCACATTTAAAAGGAGCTAATGAGGCTCCTACTTTTGCTTGTAAAAAAAAAACCTTACTAGCAAAACTTTGGTAGTAGACAAAAAATTTCAATTCGAGCCCTGAGACAAGGTAAATAATGCAGATGCAAATGTAAATAGCGTTAGAAAAGCCCCCCGTTAATGAGGACTGAAAAACGTTAATATTCATTAAAGAAAAACCAGAAATAGGCAATTCTCACGCAATCAAATCTTGTACACAAAATGCACTGACAGAAGAATATAATGTAGCTATAGTAACACTAACAGGCATGTTACAAACAACGAAGAGAAATGAATTTAGTAAGGAAAGATTTTATAGAAACACAATTCACAGCTTCTTTATATTAACGTAAGTAGGACAAAAGACTTCAAGTAAACTGGGAAATTTCAAATTTTCATTGCTAGTCTTAGAATTATCATCTATGGTATCGAGAGCGTTTTTCAGGCACATAACAAACACTTTACAGCAATTAACAAGACCTGAAGTATGACTAAATGGCAATGAGCAACAACGCCAACCATTCGAAACTATAGAAGGAAAAACGAGGCCTACAGAAGGAATTCTTTAAAACATCGATTTTTACTCAATTTACAGAATTTCAATCTCCTTGAACAACATAGATACGTTGATTCTAAGTATCAGGAATTTTTAAACTTAGTTCGTTATTTTAAATCATCTCATCAAACACAAAACCAAATAGAAAGAGGTGGAATTTTATCAGAAAGACGTCCACCTAATGAGCAATGTTTAAAACAATCATTACTGAAAGGTCTGAAGCTGTAATACCTACAGTTTCGAAAAGAGACTTGACTTTAGTAAATAAATTAGCGTTAAATATCTTTCAGAAAGTGTAGAATTGTTAGGAGCAATTCAATACGATGACAAGCCTCCAATTAAGTTGTTTAAAAACATGGAAGTCATAATTATTCAAAACAGAGATAAAGGAAGAAGTGTAGTAAATGGACAGTTCTCTGTTTAAGTTGCATTATCACTGAAGATTCCTACTCCTATGAAATTTGACAAAAATACAACGGAAGCTCTTGATAAAACCTATCAATCGTTACACAATCACTTGACATATAAACTTAAACACATAAAAGAAAGCATCGCAGAAATTCAAGAGGGATCTCCAACGACACTCAATGATGTACTTACTTACGGTGCAGTTGCCCTTACCTTATTCAACACAACTGTTATTATCGTTATGTTGTGCACCTGGACCCGACGACACAATAGACAAAACCAAAAGCAGATGAAAAAGCAAGAGGATATTCCACTATGAATGCTGCATAAACCAAAAGGAAGGCATGTCTGTGATGATTGTAACAAACCTTTAATGGTCAATAACTGACACTTTACTTTATTTTTGTTACCCCTTGAGCTTTCGATATAATCGATAAGTGGATCCAGTCATAGGTTGCTGGTAACAACCCGTGTGAGGGCTACTGTACGCCACGTCCTCAATTATTATGAATAATTACATTATAAATATTAATTTTTGATTCTACACGTACAGAATGGCTGCGCAACAACTCCAGAAGAGACTGGACGAAGTCAATCAAATGCGAGACGCTTTAAGGGACTTCGATGAGTTGGCCATAGCGCTGCAGGAGGCCCACGACCAAGTCCGCCATACAGAATACCAGTTCTTTAGGGTTATGGGCAACCTCCCGGAATATGGAGTAGAACCAGTCCAGAGTTATTTAGAAAGAGTGGCGGCCGATCGGGCACCAAGTCTCTCGACTTCCCAGTCGAGCTCTCCCAGAAGCCCTCCGGAAAGTCCAATTTATGCTCTACCGAGCCCAACTTATAGCCCACCGCCACTGGACAATGAACACAACTGATTTTGTGTGTATCGAACTTTTATCTTCTAACTTTTTAATTGTATAATGAACTTATCCGAGGACTCATTGAAAAGTTAGTTATAGTTACCATAACCGCGTAGTCTGATCATTACCATTTCCAACGTTTAATTCTTATTGTTCAGCTAGGGACAGCTGAAACTAAGGAGGAAGGTATATTACGATACGCATTTTTGGTTATGGTATGTCGTTTTCCACCTCCATGAATTTTATCAGGTGTCGCTAGTTAACCGGCATTTTTCGGAAAAATGTAGTAGTTTACTCTAGAACATTTGAAAATATTTACTTTACTGGTCGCTACAGTTTTCATATTTAATTTTGGTTTGATAAACTAGAATTTAGCAAGATAAATAGAAATTTAATCTTGAATTGGGAGACAATACTGAGCCGA
>JAPEIX020033122.1:0-12065 GCA_026122405.2 Zoanthus sansibaricus
TTATGATTCCCATTTTGCACTCGTGCCTCTTGAAAGATTAGCTTTTAACGTTACCAAGAATAAGGTATATTTTGGGCCACTAGTTACTCAGCATGTGCGCTATGACTCAGTTAAATGTTGTACCTAATTAGTTTAGAAAGTAAGTTTAATATATTTAGAGCAGTTCAGAAAGTTTCCTCCAACGAACTAATTAAAGCAATGTATATCAAGATACATAAATGAAATGCTGCGTCGGTCTTTCTACAGAAACTGACACCTCGAGACTGGAGTCCTTCGTCGGGGGATAAGAATCGGGCTCTCCAGTCCGAAACGTCGATCAGTATCAAAAAATCATTTCACTATGGTGTAAAAGATGTCCTTTTTTAAAACTGTATCAAGATGTAATTGACGCCATTTTCCTAATTTTTCAATTTGGCTAGCAAGCAAAAATAAAGAAAATCACAAATGACGCGCAATAGACTATTTTCGTATTGCAGATGCCGCTAACTTTAATGACAAGGGATTCAGTTTTTGCAGTGTTAGCCTCGTTTTGTTGTTAGATATTCAAAAATACTTGCAGTCACACCACCAACAATACACGTAGTTGCAAATAGTGTAAAACTAAGTTGGTATTTAGGAATATTTAACTTCATATTGAGGCTATGACTACAAAAAATGCGTCCATTGTCTATGAAGTTAGCGGCATCTGCAATGCGACATGATTTGATCTGACATTCGTAGTTACTAGGACTCTTTTTGAGAATTCTGCGTGCGGAGGATTACCTTGTCGAGGCGTTCGGTACTCTAGTATCCCTCCAGCTTCTTCAACATAACGTCGATTAACCTCAGCCCATAGCCATCAGGTTTATATGTTGACTATCAAATACGTGGTAACTCTTTACTTGTCAAAGTGAATGATGGCGCAAGTATACAAGCATACCAGAGGAAGTCGGGCTGGCATAGTGGTCATCAGTCGTGCCTCACACCTCTACGACCCGGGATCGATTCCTGGGCTCCGCATGTGGGCTGAGATTTGTCGATATCAATCTGACTCCGACGGTTTTTCTCCAGGTACTCCGGTTTTCCTCCCTCCGAAAATTCGTCGAGCGATTAAACAGTAGCCTCTGGCTAGGAAGAATGGGCAACCACCTCCTTCGTAATTGACGTTAAATAGAGTATTTATCTATATATATTCTTTTGTTTCAGTCAGTATATACAAGTGTGATCGTTAAGTTGTTGAAGGCAGATATGCCAGCAGCTAATTTGGACAGTTGAGGGAGGAAACAAACTGCCCGGTATAGAATACAAATAAATTTACAACAGCAGTTTGAATAAGCTCGTTGTCTTTGGTTATTATATCTTACAATTAAAAGTATAACACAAACAGCAATATTAAGCATTTTAAAAGTTTACAGATCCCCATTTATACAGTATAATAACTTTTCAAAAACTGTAACGGTTATATTTTTTAAAATGTATGTTGACAAACGTACGAAACGTTAAGTTTAAAATGCACTTTTATAAATGTTTATCATTGTTCTTTGTGTTATATTTCTATAATTATTTGAAAAACATAATTTGGTATAGTTATTGCGCGCCTGTAGTTACTCCAAATTTCGAGCTCTGCTAATAGCATAATATACTAGTCTCCGGTTATGTCGAACTCACAAGGGGAACGTGAAAAAGTTCAGGATAACCGGAGTTCGACTTAATCATATATCACCGTTTAATATACACATTATAAATTACTTCTCTTATTATGAAAGTCAATAAAATGAAAATGTTCCATTTACTGCAAAAGTGACAAAAATCCGCAAAAGGTCTTTTTCTAGAGGAGGGTATTTTATTCCTAAAAGTCAGTCAGAAACTTTCAAATATTCAGCAAAATTTTGTAGTTTTTGTTCAATATTTTTAAACTCAAGTACTGTATGTTATGTTCTTTACGCTATACAGAATATAGAGCCGCAGCTGTTCCTCTTCTCAACAATGAAAGGAAAAAGTTTTTAAAGTATGCTTGTCATGGCTGCATCTCTCCTTTGGTGTGGGTTACCGTCTGTGTGGCTCTTGAATGGTCTCACACAGTAAACATCGGATATGGTAAGTGTTGAGGTTATGGCTTGATCATCTCTTTGTGGGTTACCGTCTGTGTGGCTCTTGAATGGCCTCACACAGTAAACATTGGATACGGTAAGTGTTGAGGTTAAGGCTGGATCATCCCTTCAATGTGGATTACCGTCTGTGTGGCTCTTGAATGGCCTCACACAGTAAACATTGGATACGGTAAGTGTTGAGGTTACGGCCGTCTTCCCTTTACTGTAGGCTACCGTTCGTGTGGAAACGCTAGATTATCCCTTTAGTGCAGTTTACTATCTGTAACGCTCTTGCCCTTTTAACATTGGTAATGGAAAGTGTTGGGGTTACCGCCGTGTTATTCTTTACCGGCATTGATTCTGGAATCGTTTCGCATTGTCAGCACTGGATATGAAAAGTGTAGGGGTCACAGCTGGATCATTAATTTTGTGTGGTTTACCGTCACCGTAGCTTTCAAAATGGTCTTACAATGTTAGCATTAGATATAACCTTAGTAAGTGTTGTGAGTATAGCTCGATCGTCCCTTTCGTGTTGTGACAATTTCTTCAAATTTCTTGAATGGTTTAGTATTATTAAAATTTGGTATTGGATATGAAAATATTTACACAGATCGATCTTTAAAGTTGTTGAATTGATTCGCATTGTTATCAAAGAATATTGTAAGTGTATGGCTGGATCATCCATTAGTGTGTTACGGTCAGCATGGCTCTGATAGGTCTCAGATAGCGAGCATTGTGTCACGTAGCAACTAGTCAATTCTTTTTACATCATTTGTTTTAATCACGCGGTTATCCTGATTGTTGTTTGCAACTGATACAGTAAAACACGTCCATCAGTTTTGTTTCTTTGTGTTACCGTTGTTTTAGGCTTAAGTTGGTCCTCTGTGCTGGCCAAAGTTTATTTAGCCACGACGGCTTTGCCGAGGCCAGGACAGAGGCCAACAAACCCAATAAACAAATTGAAGAAAATAATTTGAAAGTGGAGTTAATTCCCTGTAATAATTGGTAATGGCCACTAGGTAAGTATTGAATAATTAACAATTATTCCATGAGCGCGCGTTGGATATAAGATGGTATATAGCATTGCGCCGAGTTGGCTATAATCATTTCATATCCAACAAAAGCGAATGGAATAATTGTTGTATTAAATTTTATGAGCTTTCCGAACCTCCGAAACTTGAAAATGACAACAAAATTGTATTCTGACATTTTTCAGCTTGGCAACACTTTACACAGTTAGTTCCATATATGGTTATTTGGTATATGAGCTGATAACCGAGATTGAGTGAACCGATCAGAACGCTAAAATCGCAATATTTGAGGTTGGAAATTTAATAAACTATTATTTTTCCTGAAGATTATTCTAGGATCCTAACCGTTCACTAGGAGTTTCGAATCTTTAAACAAACTTTATATTACTTTTAATACTGACTTGTTTCCTGTTGGTTCTAGTTATGATGAAGCAATTTTAATTTCTATCTTTATTTTACCCAAATACTCAGGGTCTCCTACGCGTTGCTGGATCTCTAACGGCCAAGCCCTGCTGTACGCAGTGTGCCTCCCTGTTGCTCTCATACTTGGTTTCAATATCACTGCTCTGGTGGTTTGTGTTTTTACCATCAGACGCACGCGCAAGGTAAAAATAGAAAATAAAGCAGTAAGTCGTGTTTCACATGAATGAAGTTTATTTTACATATGGTAGGGATAAAGTGTCCTGTTTTGTTACACGTCATGAAATTAGATATTTATCCTTGAGTAAGCAGCTAGCATTTCCCTTGTAGATTCCATAATTTGTTGTTTCGATAACAGACAATTGCTTTGCAAAGGACAGTATGCTGTATGTATTTACAGAATGATTATACATCAATCACATTTTAAGGTTTCAACAAAATATATATTAACTTCTATTTCATACGAAGTCTTTCAGAAGCCTCAAGTAAAGACCTTTTTAGGTCTAATATTCTGCCCTTCTCTTCACCATTATAATCTTTAACTTGACTACTACTTTGGTGCAAATCCTTAATATCTGTCATGTTTTTGTTGTTTTGGTGTTGTACCTAGATCTGTACTAAAATTACTTTTTGAAAGATTTGCAGCTCAATATAAAATAAGTGATCCTGGAATTCACATTATGAAGGTTTGAAGCTTATTTATCAAAATTGTTAATTATCATAAGCTTTATAACCTTTAACCCTTGTAAAAGTTTCGCGCGGTGAAAAAGAAAATAAAAACAAAATATATATGTAAAAATTAAAAGTGTTTTTCAAAAATATACCTACGCAGTTTATGGCCATCAAAAATTTGAAACTGGAGTCGATTAATTAGGAGTCGTAAATTGCTGGGTCGCACCTGACATCATGGCGGCCATGTTGGATGACACCTCACAAAAGAAGTTTCATTATTTCTTTTGTTTTGGACTCCAACATGACCACTATGTCTATTGTCTTTTGTGTCTCCTTGGAATGATTGCAACCCGAGAATACTGATGTCTTCTGTATCACTTATTTTCTATTGAAACCTTAGTGGAATACATGGGCTCGTTTCTTAAAATTGGTGGCTTCCTCTGCGGTTTGCTGAGTGATCAGGCAAGCCTTTCTTCAATAAATGGAATGCTGTTTCGGTATATCTGTCAACTGCGGCAACAATTGTCACAAAATTAAAGAATTAGAACTAATTTATGGCTTGTATCAAATATGAAATAATAAATCCATGATATGACAAGGAGAACTCGGAAGTTGGTTGGTTGGCCGCATCTTGATATGCATTAATGTGACAGCGCGATGCTGTTAGTGAGTTCATGTGCGTCAGTCATTACTGGGCTGTGTGGCCGCGCGATGCGGTTCCAGTTGAGACCCAAAAATCGAACCTTGCTCACCATAGAGTCTCCAGTAGCTCAGTGGTTAGAGCATCCGACTAGAACACGGAGGGTCATGGGTTCAAATCCCATCTGGGGCTCGGATGTTTTTCCGAGTTTTCCATTATTGTGGCTTCAAATTAGCTACTAAAACATTTCTGCTATCTATACTTGACGTTGGATCTTTACAGCCACATTCCACTAACACTGGGCTTTGACTACCGTTTATGTTCTTTTTGGGAGCCTGAGTCAGTTAATTTGCTAGCTATGCCATGCTGATGAGGCCTAGAAATCTCAAAATAGCTGCTTATAAGATATAGCCTTGGCAGCTACCCGTTCAATGGTAAGCCCTGGCGTTATTCTACACCGAAACAATAGGATATAGTCGTGGCAGCTATCCGTTACCCGTTCAGAGGTAAGCCCTGGCGTTGTTCTACACTGTAACAGCTGTTCATAAGATGTAACCGTGGCAGCTACCCGTTTAAGGGTAAGCCCTGACGTTATACTACACCTTTACAACTGCTTATAAGATGTATAGAGATAATAACTAGCGGTAAACTAGTATAAGCTGCGTCGGTGTTTCTGAAGAAACAATTTAGTGATAACTGATGTAAATTATACACCGTATAAGAAGAGACAAAATCACGTTTCGGACGTTAAACCTTCTTCGGAGTAAAAGAGAAAGTGACAGTAAAAGAAGTGAGTTTATATAGGCAGAGAGAGAAGTAGCCAATAGCAACACGGTAGGCGAGGAAATTAAAAGCAGCAAACGAGAGGGAAAATATAAAAATGAATTAGGAAAAAGTGAAGCGTTCACTCATCTCATTGGGATTAGGAGTACCCTATCGGTACACATCTTCACGGATACCATCAGCTAAACGGCGGCCAGTTTCATGATATGCAAAATTAAGATTACAGCAGGAACATTTAATTCAGTAAACAACGTTAGAGGTGATACACTCAAAATGATCAGTGATTTTAAGAGATGATTTGGGACCACCAATGTAAGTGTGAGAAACGATGTAGGGACAGGTAGAACAAATAGGAGGAGATCAACGAAAAGTGCGAAGAACTGCTTTAACTAAAAAAGAACGAAGATTTCGATCACGTTCGAACGAGAAAAGAGGGCGGTCTTTGAAAATATTAGAAATGTTGGAATCGGATTTTAGTAAGTTACGATTAATGACAGGCTTAATGTAATTATTAAGAGGATGATAAGTAAGCGTGAAGGGAATGCGATTATTAGACTGAGTACGAGTATTAGGAGCGAGAGCGGTAGCACGATGAATGGTAGAGACTTTACGGAGGGCATTATCAGTAGCACTGGTAGGGTAGTTACGATTAAGTAAAAAAGAACGCATCTTAGAGCATTTGTTAGAGAAATCATTATCACAAAAAGTCGCAGACGAAGAAATTGCGAAAAAGGAATTGCCCTAAGAGTATGCTTAATGAGAGGAGGAATAAAGTAATTAAGAATGAGAATCAGTAGGTTTATGGCGGACACTGGTGCTAAGATGATCGTCAGTGAAACTGACTGAGATGTACAGGAAGGTGACTTATCGCTGATTTGGTAATTGGTAAGGTGCCAGTCTATCGTGCAGGAGGCTCGGGTTCGATTCCCTTCCGAACAAACACTCAGGGTCTTGAAATAATTGAGGAGAAAGTGTTGCCTTTGCTCTAACATCTGCAAACTTAACTTAAACGTCTTCTCGGATAAAAACTTTAACTCGTAGGTCCAGTCTTTTGACATTCTATCGAGGGACTTAAAAGAACCCAAACATTTGCCGAAAAGATCAGGGTAGTGATCCCTGTGTTGTGGTCTGTCTTCATCACTAGTACTGAGGGCATTTACTGTTATTAATATATGTGAGTCGCTGTTGCGGACTATATAAGACCCTCATCCGTTGAAAACTATAGTTGTAATATGCGTTTGATCATATTCACGTGCAAAAATGCACAATATAAGTATTGAATATTATTATTATTGTTATTGCAAGTAAAACAATTTTCACGAAGCCTAATGGGGAGAATAATGAGATATGACCTTTAATGAAGTTTAAATAGTAATCTGCATTACTCGTATTACCACACATCCATGTTTCACTTTATGAAATGATTGCCATAACATCATAACGTGGGCCACAGGGAGAGCCCTGGGCCTGGGTCCACCTTTTAATGACACCTCTCTCCGCCACTTTGTTTTGGAAATTTGCACAACGCGAGTGCATTGAAAAGTCAAGCAGGTGGCATGTTTGGCTAAATTTTGCTTCAAAAGTTAGACCAGGGATAAAAATTGAGCCACAAAACGTAACTTTGTTGCAAAAATTTTCTCGCATTCACAAATAAAGGAAAATTTAGTAGTTTGGAATCCAATTGCAAGATTGGAAAAAGTAATGTCTAGTTGTGAAACTTGCATGACGGGATAACTGAAGTTTATATGAGAAAATATAATTCATGAGATTATCGGAAGATTATGGAGAAACACTGTATTGAAGAGGAAATGGCGGAGTCATACCTAATAAAGGTATCATAACAGCCTAATGTCAAATGTTACAAAGCCCCAGTTTTATTAATAACCTGCAGTTCAGCGGATCTGCTACCTGTTTGCATAATATATGTTTATAATTATATTTTTTTCCCCAGCTTGCAAAGATACAAGAAAAAACTTACACTTGACTAAACATTCAAATTTAAGTATTATTTATTCAAAAGTAAAGAATTGAAGATTAATTTTAGAAAGGAATGCATAAATTAAACACCAGGGAAAAATTTTATGATAATACGCTTCCAGTCGCACACTGGCGCTTGTTGCGGAATGATGTTATTTACTTGATGGAGCTTTGAGTATGACAACAGTTGATGTTACTATTATAAAAATAAAAAGCCAGAAGAACAATCTGTCGAGAACCATGGCCAAGTGCTTCCACTTTTCTTGGTTCTTTTCAATCTGACGCCTATGCCTGACGCTGTCGGCAAGCACAGTGATACTTTGGGTCGCTTTGAAATTAGCATCCTTATTGAGAAGACCATTGCTAGAGTCTTCTGTGCTATGACAGGAACACTGCATTTCAACTTGTACATCACGGTTGGTTTCAAAAGTGTACAATTTGTGTGTTTCTTCTCCGAGGGAACTCGGCGACTGGTCGGTTGAAACTGTACCGTTGGGAAGTAGTGCTGTTGCTCGAGAACGATCAATAATGTTCCTTCTAAACATTCCTTTTTCGAAATCTTTTTTCATTTCTGATAGTCTGCCAAAATCTTTCTTAGATGCTCTGCCGTAGTAGTCATTGTCAACTGGGGGCTTTACTCCTAACAGCTTTGCCATACTCCCCAGGACAAACACATTTACCCATTGCGGCACGGGCACCACTGACGTTCCAGAATTCCGATGGTGGATATGAAGAACGAAACATGTTGCTATTAAGGATGTTGCTACCTCGACCATGACAGTTATGTAAAATACTCCCAAAATGGGTACATTTTCTGAGTTACGAGGAAGATTTTCTGCCGCAAGCTGAAGAAAAACGGCCATTGCAAGTAAAACTGTGATGCTTAAAGTTATTCTCTCGCCAGATTCAGGAGGCAAGAAAAATCCCAACAATGCCATACACATGATAATGAGACACGGCAAAATCAAGTTAAAGATGTAGTACAAAGGTTTTCTTCTGAAGGAAAACTCTAAAGTTACATCTGAGAATGGAAACGCACAACACTCGTAATGTTCTATGTTCCGTCTTTTGCTGGCGCCAATGAGGTCCCATTCGGCACTCTTAACGTACTGGTTAGAATACAGTGGAGACTCGTCTGAAAAGATATCTAAATCTTTGATTTCAAATGTCCATGAGCCAAACTTCATGTAGCACGTTTGTTGATCAAAAGGGAAAAACGTGACGTCAATATTACAGGTGCTTCTGAATGAAACGGGACTAAACCATGCGTTATTTCCATTGTAGTCCAGTATGACCCTGGTCTTGTATTTTTCAAGCCCACCGCTGAACTCGCTATCTGCACTGATTATCAAAAATAGAGAAAAAAAAAATGGTATTAAACATTGGCAAACAACGACACTGCAAATAAATTACACTAGTCAAACAAATCGAGTGACACGAAATGTTTGATACAACAAAATTGGTGTAAATTGAAACAACAAAACAGCCACACACTATAGTATCACTTTTATAGTTTGCAGTGCATGTCATAGTTGTATGAAATTCATTCATTTGTCAATATCTTTAGAAGCCTCAAGAAACTGGCTCATTAGAAACGTATGCGAGAAGTATAGGCAAAGAATAGTACCTATTGTACAAAACGACGTCGGGAATCCATAGAAGTTTTGGATCAATTCTCACTTTCTCAATCTTATCATGTTTTGCTGGATCCCATGAGAGCAGTGTATTTCTCCACCTCTGAAACAGAAAGACAATAACAAGATAATAACAATAATCTGTATTTTCTTAAATAGAATTACATATCTTAAGTTACAACATCTAGTATAGTAATAAGTAAATAAAATAAATAAATAAATAAATAAATAAATAAAGATAAATAAAAGCAAAATATAAAAAGAGAAAGATATAACTAGCTAAATATCGTATTTGTAAATCAGCCTATTTACAAATTCATTTTTGAATCTATCTGTGTTTTCTTTACTGAGTTACAGACGATAAAATGTATTACCTTGAATGGCAAATTATTCAAAATGTTATTACTCCAACCAGTAGTCTTTGTTTTGTCATGTTTTGTGGGAAACGATTTTTAAAGTATGCGTAGTAGAGGCATGTTTTATTAATCATTAATTAGTGACAATATTGTTCCAAAAACATTGCAGTGGCGAAGCCGAAGGAGTTCTGCTCAAATTTCTCCCAAGTTCCAAATGCCGTGTTTTTCACTGACTTTGGCGGTGGATTTATTGATGCAGTCGTAACAGGTTATTTGTTTGGTTAACTTCAACAAAACTTTAGGTGAGTTCGTTCATATTTGGACTTCAGTTGATCAAGATACACTAAAGATTTACAATTGTTTGAAGTGCCTTTGCAATATGGAATCATGTTAGACATTGTTGGACATTTCATCAGAATTTGGATGAATCCTACACATTTTGGTTATGAACACACATCGAGATACCTAAAATATCAATGTAATTCTTTTATAGAGTATCGACTAGTGCCCCAAGAGGGGATCCGTTGGCCTCTAGGCTCTTAAAAATTTTAGCTTATTGTTATGCTTATGGTTTATCAAAAACAAATTTGTCTGTGGAAGCATACCCCTTGACCCCTAGAAATTGATTCAGCACTTCCCACTTAAAAACAATTGACGTAATAATACATTAGAGGAAGTGTTTTCCTACCTGTCTCACCCAAACATTTGTTGTTATGACTTGGTTTTTGTCATCCTATTGTCAAAATGAACAAGCACATTAAAGTGAGATAGAGCAACTGCTTCGGTACTTTAACTAATCTCTACTCCGTGTATGTTATGTTCTTTTAATGTATAATTTACATCAGTAATAAGTAAACTAGGCCGGTTATGACAAGAAAGTGATCGGTAATAAACAGTAATTTGGAATGATATTTAGACAACAGTCAGTTTATAAAAGAATAAAATTTCCTGAAGACGGGTCCAGATAATAGGCAAAGCAAACATGATCTATAAAAAACTGCGGTATGGTCGCCTTAAAAAAGACTTGTATGCTTTTTCAAGTTAAGGCAACATTTAGAAAGGGTTTTTAGGGTAATAAGATTTTAACAAAACAAGTATTTGTTTTTGTGTTTGAAAAAAGAAATTCTACTGCTCCAAGAGTAATAATAAATAGTATGATTGCTTTTAATCTAATTAATCTTCTGAAATTTAGCTCTAAATGTGTAGATTTACGCGCGAAGATGATACTAGCCTACGTCGCAGACGCAAGGGGATTGGGGACAGATGGAGGGAATTTGTTCGGAGACTGGTTCCCTCCATCTGTCCCCAGTCCCCTTGCGTCTGCTACGCAGGCTAAGATAATACTTGATACATACCACATTAACTAGCTGGACCAGCTCCAGTCCAAACGTTACTTTGCAAGCAGTTTTGTTTTGAAGCGGGTGTGCGTCTTTGTTGTAATCCTTCAGTAGGTCCTTGATAAGTGATTGTTCTGCGGAGGGCTTTGCACCTTAAAGATATAGAAATTGGAGTTAAACGTAGATAACGGAAGATTGAACTGTTATGGTTTAACCTCAGTGTTATTCAACTTTTTTCTATTATACATCATCTTTACTTTCATAAAGGGATTTTTTTCCTGATGCTTAGTTACTGTGTTGCATCTTTACCTTATATTAATATGTTGCCTTCTTGTCATTGATTACTGTGTTGCATCTGTACATGTATCTTTTATTGATGTGCTATATTCTGTTCTTTGTTTGCTGTGTTGCATCTTTACCTTTTATTAATGTGTTGTATCCTGTTCCTTGTACACAGTGTTGCATCTTTACCTTTTATTAATATGCTTTCTTCTGTTCTTTGTTTACAGTATTGCATCTTTACCTTTTATTAATGCGTTGTATCCTGTTCCTTGTACAAACACAGTGTTGCATCTTTATCTTTTATTAATGTGCTGCATGTCTTCTGTTCTTTGTTTACTGTGTTGCATCTTTACCTTTTATTAATGCGTTGTATCCTGTTCTTTGTTTAAGGTGTTGCATATTTACCTTTTTTTAAAACTGTGTTGTATCCTGTTTGTTGTTTACAGTGCTGCATCTTTACCTTTTATTAATGCGTTGTATCCTGTTCTTTGTATAAGGTGTTGTATGTTTATCTTGTTTTAAAAATGTGTTGTATCCTGTTCGTTGTTTACAGTGCTGCATCTTTACCTTTTATTAATGCGTTGTATCCTGTTCTTTGTTTAAGGTGTTGTATGTTTACCTTTTTTTAAAAAATGTGTTGTATCCTGTTCGTTGTTTACAGTGTTGCATCTTTACCTTTTATTAATATGCTGTCTTCTGTTCTTTGTTTACAGTATTGCATCTTTACCTTTTATTAATGCGTTGTATCCTGTTCTTTGTTTAAGGTGTTGTATGTTTACCTTTTTTTAAAAATGTGTTGTATCCTGTTCGTTGTTTACAGTGTTGCATCTTTACCTTTTATTAATATGCTGTCTTCTGTTCTTT
>JAPEIX020033195.1:0-12063 GCA_026122405.2 Zoanthus sansibaricus
CGGAGCGTGCGGAGCCAGCCGTCCGTGTCTTTGAGGATTTCGGAGCCGAGGAGGGCGAAGAGCGCGAGGGCTGCGAATCCGGCATAGAGGAGATGGGGCAGGGCGCGCCATATTTTCCGTTTTTGCGCGCGCGCGAATGCGAGCCACCAGAGGACGAGGACGGGTCCGAGGAGCGCGGCGAAAAATTTGGTGAGTGCGGCGGCGGTGACGGCGAGTCCGGCGGCGGCGTAGCGCGCGCGCGAGGGGCGCAGAGCGGCGCGCAGGATGAGGAGTTGCGCGAGGAGGATGAAGAAGACGTGCGGCCCGTCGCTTCGGAGGGGAATGCTCCATTCCCACCAGAGGGGGGAGAATGCGAAGAGCGCGGTTCCGAGGAGCGCGGTGTGCGGGTTGAAGACGCGGTTTCCGAGTTCCCAAGTGAGCCAGACCGCGGCGAGGGCGGCGGCGGCCATGAGGAGCCGCGCGGAGGCGAGGAATTGCTCGTATTCGGAGAGGATGAGCAGGTTTTGCGCGCTCACGTCGCTCCAGGGCATGAGTCCGTGGACGAGGGCGGCCTGCAGCGACCATAGGATCGTGGTGGCGGCGATGACGGAGATGGCGGGGTGTCCGAGGTATTCCGGGGCGAATTGTTTGCGGATGAAGGCGTCTTGCGCCCATTGCAGGAAGGAGTCCTCGTCGAGAGTCACGGGCAGGAGGTCGCCGTAGTCGTAGCGCCAGAGCCTGAGGGCGGCGGCGGCGGCGAAGAGCGCCCAGAAGAGGAGCCTGCATTGGTTTCGGGTCGGCAATTGGGGCAAGTGGAGGGTGCGTTTGCCTTGGCTTGCGTTTCGCGCCGCGCCCTCGGGCGCGGGTTCGGACTGCCGCGGGATCGGGTTCATGGCGTTTGTCCGGACGCGGCGGCGGCCCGTCTTGCGCAGTCCGCGGTTGCGGGCGGCCGGGGCGCGGGGTTTCGGACGCGCAGGATCCAGACCGGCAGTCCGGCGCGTTCTCCCGGCGCGGGGGCGGAGTGGAAGACGACGTCGCTTGCGTCAAACAATTGATCGTAGAGCCTGAGTTGGCGCTCGGTCTGCGCGGAGACTTCGTTTCCAAGTTCCTTGTTCTTGTATTCGCGCCGCCCTTCTTTTTCCTGTGTGAGTCTGTGGTATCTGAATCCGACCGCGACGTGTTCTATTCCGATTTCGCTTGGCGCGAAGCGTTCCAGGAGGGGCAGGAAACCGCGGTGCGAGTAGTTGAATCCCCCGACGGGGATTGCGCGGGCGGGGAGAAACGCGCCCTCCGGGCCGCCTTTTGCGTCGCAGTAGCGGGGCGCATAGGCGCGGGCCCAGACGGGCTTGTGCGCGGGGAGCACGACGCTGAAGACGTCGGCGAGAATCCGTGCGTCGCCGCGGAGGTTTTGCACGACCCAGTTTGATGCGAGCGTGCGCGTGTGTTGCCGGTATGCGCGCGCGGCGGTAAGGCCTTGTTGCGCGGTGAAGGCGCCCCAGAGGAGGGCGAGAAGCATGAGGAGGGCGGGGAGCGCGACGCGGACGCGGCCGGCCCGGTTTCGCCCGGAGGGCCGGGCTTGCGGTTTGAGGAGTCTTGCGGCGGCTCGGGCGAGCGCGACGAATCCATGAGCGGCGAGGAGGGTCGCGAAAGGGAGGAGGGGCACGAGCCATCGATCATGGACGAGGTTTTGCGGCACGAGGAGGAGGAAGAAGAGGAGCGGGAAAGCGATGAAGGCGCGGCGGCGGCGCAGTTTTGAGGCGGCGCAGGCGATGAGTCCGAACGCTGCGAGGGCGGCTCCCGGCGGCGTGAGCTGGTCGGCGAGGAAGGAGAGGTAGGTTGCGAGGGTGTCGTGCCAGGAGGTTGCGGTTGCGTTCGGAGAGTAGGATCTCAGTTCGAGTGCGAGGTCCTTGGCGAGATCGGGAGCGCGGAGGAGCATCTGGGATCCGAGCGCGGCGAAGACGAGGAGCGCGGCGGCGGCGGTGAGGGCGAGGTTTTTCCAGTGCGGGTGCGCGAGGGCTTTTCGGTTCGGGCGGATTTGCGCGCGGAGGAATTCGCGTGCGGAGGGTTTTGCGAAGACAAGCCACCAGGCGAGAAACGCGGGTGCGAGGGCGGCTGCGGGGAATTTGGTGAGGACGGCCGCGGACATGGCGGTTCCTGCGGCGATGCTGCGCTTCAGCGAGGGGGCGCGGAGCGCGCGGAGGAAGCAGAGGTGGGCGAGCAGGACGAGGAGCGTAAGGGGCGCATCAGAGCGGAGCCAGATGCTCCAATCCCACCAGAGGGGCAGGAATGCGAAGAGCGCGGTTCCGAGGAGCGCGACGGGGGGGTTGAAGATGCGGTTTCCGAGTTTCCAGGTGAGCCAGACGGTCCCGAGCGCGCACGCGGCCGCGAGGAGTCGCGCGGAAGCCATGAATTGGGCGGGGTTTTCGGCGATGGCGAATTGCCGGAGGGCGATGTCCTGCCAAGGCGGGGCCGCGTGAAGGAGGGCGGCTTGGATCGTCCATAGGATTTTGACGGCGGCGGTCGGGACGATGGCGGGGTGCCCGAGGTGCGAGGGCGTGAAGGAGAAGTTTGAGGCGGTGAAGGCGTGATGAAAAAAGGAGTAGAAGTCGCCTTCGGCGCGTCCGACCGGCAGAAGTTCCCCGAAGTCGAAGTATTGGAGCCGCAGGATCGCGGCGGCGGTGAAGAGGGGCCAGAAGAGCGCGTGGCAGGGCCTTTCGCGCGCGGCTGCAATTGCGCGGCGCGCGCGGGCGGGCCCCGGGCCCGCCCCCGCGGCGGCGGGGGCGGGCGGGCCCCGGCCCCCCCACGGGGCGGGCGCACCCCGCGCAGCCCCCCTGCGTACGGACCTGGAAAGCAACGCAGGGAAGACAGCAAAAAGTTTGTTCATTGTTTGCATTGTAATAATTTTAAAATTTGAAACACAGAAATTTTAAAAACAAAAAATAATTATAATAAAGCAAAAATAATTTTTAAAAAATAAAGTATTTTACCAGTGTTTATAAATTGTCTTCGAATATTTCGATGCCTATTGTATATACTGCTGGAACTTTGTAATCTTAAGCTCTTTGCTACAGTTTTTTCACGCACTTTGTAAAGATTATTTTGAAACAAGAAGTTAAACAATTTTGCAGCTATTGTTTATTTAAGTGTTTTTTTTTAACAAATCATATCCACTGAACAAGGGGTTAGGGGTGGGGGTGGGGGTGGGGGATGAGAGTGACCTTATGATGATGAGGGGAGACCTTAGGCCCTTAGGCCACCCGCTTTCTTGGATTTGGATTCTCCGTTACCCCCTACCCTTGTCAGCACATCTACGTATTTCGATACTTTGTCAGGATTGAAGGTCCTATCGAAGAATGCTTGTTTTAAAAGTGAAGACATTTTGTTTATATCCTCACAGTCAAGTACAGTGTCCCTTGATCAAGTTGTCAAAAAAATCCAAGATCAACATCCTGTGGAGTGGGTCTAAGGATGATCAAGGGACACTTTTGACAAAATCATCTTTCAGTTTGATTTTGATCTTCTAACCATCTAAAGCAAACCATCAAAGCAAAAAATAAATTCAGTATTGTATTTCGTACTAACCTCAATCAATTGCACGGGAAACTGAAACTTTCAAAACTACTCGAGTTGTTTCTTCGCAAGCTAAGACAGAGCTATAAAGTCCCTTCATCTCAAACCGCCTCACGTTTTCCCGCCTTTTGAAAAATTATCGGAGTTTGAATGTTCGGATTGAATGTTCGGAGTGAATGTCGGTTCGGATTAAATGTTAAAATTAAATGCTCAAAGTGAATGTTCAAAGTGAAGGTTCTAAGTGAATGTTCAAATTAAATGTTCAAAGTAAATGTTCAAAAATTAAATGTTCAAATTGAATGTTCAAAACGAAAGCTCAAATTAAAAGGTGAATGTTCACATTAAAGCAGTTCATATTGAATGTTCCAACTGCATGTTTGCTGTACATGTTTAGATTAAAGATTGCACTTCCACGAAACGAATGTTTGTATTATTAAGTGTTTTGAGCTAGCTTTCAGTTCGAACCTGCTCTAGTTTGAACTCAAGTAAGCATGATTGGATTAAACGTTTTCAAGATCAAACTTTATATTTACACGTTTGAATTGAATATTTATGTTCTTTAATCAAATGTTTAAATTAAAAAAGTTAATGTTCAAATTGAAAGATTGGACTTTTCAACTGAAAATTTCAAGGATTAAATTAAATAATCGCAGATTGGAAACTAAACTTTTAAGTTGGAAAGAGTGAATTTTGGCGGTGATGGGACGCCCAAGGTTTTTACTGTAATCAAATGGTTTTACATGTGGTTGTAAAATGTCAGCAAAAAGTAGCAGTTTTTTAAAGTTAGATTTTGCTTTAAAGCAAAATATTTTTTATGTTTTGTTTTCTGCTGAATTCCTTAAAGTAAAATGAATAATTTTAGTTTGGAAAGCCATGTAACCAATCAGTGACAGCCTGATCTAGCAACTGAGAGCAGGTTTCTGCCATTTTGTCAACAAACAGTAGACTGTCCTAACTTGATTAACCACATCAGCCATGCTAAGAGGTAGGCGTTGGACAAATATATGCCATCCTTTGACTCTATTAATGGCACGTTCAACATGTTTACGTAGGTTTGCTATCCTCATAGTTTCAAAGCATTCATCCTTAGAGAACTGGTCTTCAACTGATTGCCTCTTAGGGGGAATGAACAACTGTGCTTGTTTTATAGCAAGCATGATTTGTATATCAAACCCACGATCAGCCATAATAAGTTTCTTCATCGAACGCTTTACTGCAGTTTGTGTTGAGAAACTTTGATCCTTGATAATACCTTAGAGAAATAATATGAGGTGTTGTTATGAAGTTGGGTTATAAGTGGATCCCAGATGTGGAATTCAAAAGTTCCAGTGTTGTCCTCAAGTATGCAGTCTTCTTCTACTGCCAATGCTGGACGAGAGTTAGTCTTGTCAATTGTTGCTGGTTTGCTTGGTCCCATGCTCAAAGTGGCATGCACATTTACTTTTTGATTAGGTGCCATTCTTTTCGTTGGTTAATGGATACATCAGGTGCAGTTTGTACTGTGACAGCAGGAGCAGATGGTGGTACCGCTGAGTTATCATATGTAAATGAAACATCAATTGCCACAAGGGGAGACGACCGATTGCTGATTAAAAATCCAGTCGCACTCGTCATTGTCTGCTACGAGGATGTTTTTTAGTAATACAGGCGATCTGCTGTCTTGGTAGTGCTGTATCTTCTGATGTTTAGTCTTATCGAACTCCACTACGCGTTTAGTTTTCTTTGGAGAAAGTTGGAGTTGAAAATCATACCAGTCATTATTTGCAGATCACTTCTTTACTGGTGACAAGTTGTGGACATATCCATGCTTGTTCTCTACAAATAAAGGAAAAGGGCAAGCATTGTTGACCATGCAAATTGTATATTAATCATCAATGGGATTGTGGTTGCGGAACACTATTGTTTGCTGGTTGTACACAGCGTCAATGTATTGTTAAGAGGGTTTCAAATTTGGCTATCGTATTCAAAAATGAATTCTTTATAATATGAATTATAGTTTTAGTTAAGGGAAAATTATTTTCATGTAAAATTCAAAACTTTTGACAGATGTTTAAAAGTTAAGACATTAGAAATTATTATAGACTGATAGAAAATAGCCACCTTTCTACTCGCCCTCCCGCTCCCTGTGGAAATGTTGGTCACTCATTAGGTTGTGGCAGCAAAAAGTAGGTGATATTATTAAAACATGTAACACTTACCTCGATTTTGTTTTGGCATCTTTTAAGTGTTTTTCTAAAAAAAATCAGACATCGATTTTAGTGCACATATAAGAGCTCGCGATGGGAATTGTTGAATTAATATTTCAGTTTAGTTGCAGGTAAATGAGAAGAAAAGGTATAAGAGTAGTGAGTTTTTCAGGTTGCTTAAATAATTGGTACCTTTGTTGTATCAATCATTATGTTTGTGGAGGGTTGGGTGCATTATTTAAAAACCAAGGTCTACTTCCATTGACATTTGAAAAAAAACTTAGCAGGGTAGGATAAATAGTTAATAAAAACATGATCATTATTTTTTGGTCAAAGTTGACATACAGGTGGAACTTATTATTACAAATTACATAAATGCAATACATTTGAGCTGTAAGAACTAAATATAAAGACATATGGCAGTAGCTTTTCATTGTAAGATGTGGTTTTTAAAGGCATATAATGTTCTTTGAGAGAGTTTTTCGAGTCTTTGTTCTTCAGTTATTCTATAGAGTAAATTTGGTGATTTTTTCAGAGCTTCTAATCGTTCCCATGTTATATAGGTTCCACTACAAGGTCGCACAAACTTCTCACTCTACTCAATGCAACATGTGTTATACCACTGACAGCTACTGATTTGCCTAGATCTATCCAAGCTTTGTCTAGTGTGAGACCCTGACATTTATGAATGATCATTGCCCAAGCGAAACGCAAAGGTAATTGCTGCCTTTCAGCACTGCAACCTAAGCTTTGAGACACCATGGTAATTGGACAAATTGGAACACATCTAGGAACTTTGTGAGAGATAGAGATGGTCCATGATAGGTTTCGTCAAACTGAACAATGACTGCAATAGGGAGAAGAGGGGGTGCTTGATTTTCAGCATAAATGAAATCTAATACTTTTCCTAGGGCACCATTACAAAGCCCTGCGTCCGTCCAAAGATTAACTGTTAACATAACTCTGCTATTTTTTTTTGATAAATAGAGGACATATTCAAGACCATTGAATTCGTCTGCATGCATTTTTTTGTGCCCCATTAGTATGTCGGGCTTTAATAACAGCTATAGGTTCATTCAACTGTTTTAATTTTTGTGCATTCAGTGCTGCTACTTTGTCTTTATGATAGCAAAGTCTTACTGCAGAATGCTCAAATTCAAATATATTTTCAACTGTTCTGGAAAGTAAAGTGACCCAGTCATTTTCTGTCAAATCACCATTGCGTGCTCTTCCTAGCAATGCCCTAAAGGCTGATTGTGGTTGGCCCTTAACTCGTTCATTGGCTACCAATGTTATGACAGTGTGAAAGTTATGATATAATAAATGCCTTTGAATTTTTTTCTCTGATTTTGGCTTGAAGTGGTACAATGGTTGTCTCCAACTGGGGGGAGTTGTGCAATATCCCCAAACAGTATCAAAGAAAGGCCACCAAAAGGAGTATTTAATGAACCAGTGGCTTGCCTGCAACGAGTATCAATCCACCCAAAGAGGTTCTGGCCAACAAAGGAATATTCGTCAATAATCAAAATCTAACATCATTCAAATTGTCTTGAAGCTGTTGAAGGGCTGTACCTTTAGGGTCATGCTGACGCTTTGAGCCAATTGGGAGTTTTAAGAAAGAATGCAGAGTAATGTCAGACATTGAAAGCTGCTTTGCCAGTATAAGCCAGTACCTTACATTTTGTTTGAAGCAAGTTTCTTAAGGCATCCATAACATAACTTTTTCCAGATCCAGCTATACCTTTAACAAGGAAAAACAGTGGTTTATCAACATTATTAACGAAGTGATTATTTACAATATCATAAGCAACAGATTGTAATTCATTTAGTGTCCCTAAATCTATCACCCTAGCTGGGGTACAACACAGAGCATTGCCTTTGCTCTTTACTTGATTGATCCAGTTTGGCATTTCTCCAATTTGTTTGTTGTCATACTTTGCTTTTTGGTCAGTCCAGTACTGAATAGGAATATCACAAGATTCACAACACATGTTACTATCTACTTGAAAATTTAGGTCTGCCATAAACATCCACTCTTCTTTATCTTGCTCATCATGTTCAGTTGGGTCATTTACTGCACTTTGCTCAATATAGGTGCTAACATCTTGTAATTTACTTTCCCAATTGGAAACCAGCTGCTTAGAATTATCAGAAGATAAGAACTCTTTCCAAAGGAATATGAACGTCTCATCTTTTTCCTGAAGAGTATTCCAGGCTGTGTTTGGCTTTCCATACCAAGGTTTGTACTTAAGCAATTGATATTTACAGTGGAGGCCATAATTGTTATTTGCTGGATTTGAGGAATAATTTGGGTATGTTTTCAAGATAACTTCTTTTTTCCTAAGTGTGAGCTTTGATGCTTTAAGAATGTACATTGAAGTGAACTTAACAAAGTTATAACTGAGAATGTTTGAATCAATGTCAATATATTGTTCTCTCTCACTATATAGATCAAGCGATGATGGTTCTGTGCATAACTCCTTCCCTTTCCTTATATTGACTCTTGTTGACCCATCAAGGGATGCAGTTATAACTTCATAAGATGAACTGATACATTTAATTGATAGCAAGTGGTGCATAACTTCCTGTATAGAATAGTCTCTGTTTCCAACTGTACTTAGCATGATTTTCTTAAATGAAGAATGGACATCAGTCTGTTTTCAGTCAATTGACTGATGACATTAGTAAAGGCAGTTTTCACGACTGAAGACATTCTTTCAGCTTTTGATGTATATTTTACAAGGTATTCTATACAAGCATAGTAGTCAATAACAACCTGAATGTCACAATTTGCACGAAATCCTTGAAGTTGTAATGGTTGATGACGATTTAGCCTTGAGTCATTTCTTTTTGTTATTACTGTTGCTTTATATTTTGGGTTACCTGACTTTGAATTTACTGGCTCAAAGACTAGTTTGGTTTCCAGGCTGTTCTCAAATGGAAAGTAAAATCTGCACTCTAGTTCTGACTTGCTATTCTCTCTGGGACAATATTTTGAGCTGCATGTTGTATGCCTTTCAACAGAGTTTAGTAAGTCTACGTAGTCATTTTGTAGGTTTTTACTTTTTATTGAAAGTTAAGGTACTTGACATGGATGGATCTTTGGTTTTGACCATCATCTTAAGGTGAGCATGGGTTCCATGTGGATAACAGAAAATCTACATACTGCCAGACTACTTTCTCAGCAAATTTCCCTTGCTTAATGTCATGTTCTATTTTCTCATGCAGGTCTTTAGGTACTGTTTCTTTTTTTTCTGACATGAATTTAGCAGCAAGAAAGCCTTTCAGAGCCACTTCGGTTAATTGACACAATCCAGGGTCATTCTTTAACTTTGCGACTCCATGACAATGAATTGACCCCCGTTGTACGGCATATTTATATCTATACCAATGCCATGAAGCTCCTAATGAATTATACAGCCAATATTTTACAAAGTAATCAGTTCTTTGTGTAAAAAGCCAATCTAAGATGCGAGGATTTTGCAACACATTTAAATATCTCTCATATGGTGATTGTTCTTTATTACAATCAACCACAAAAAGATCATGGAACTCTGGCCAGTGATATTCTGCACAAGATAATGTAAAGAGTATTGTAGGTGGTCCTATTTGTGAAATTGTTGCTCTCAAATCATTTTTTGCTTTATGCCAGTAAGCATCACTTCCTGTAATATTTTTAGCATAACGCATGAGTTTGTTCATTGTGGCAGAGTAGCTATTAGACTGGAGCATTTATTTTAGTTCATCTAGTGTTAAATGTGACTCTCCGGGATTTTGCTTAAGAAAAATACTCCCTTGGCCAAGAATTCGATGTCTCTGAAGCATGTTGAAAACCCAATAGGCAAACCTAGGGTGTGCGGCAAATCTGTAATACCATTTTCCATCCTTTTTTTCACCAAACTTGATAAGATGTTTTATCTTGTCACCCAGTGTAATGTCACGCTTAATTCCGTAACAAGTAGAATCCCCTTTGCCATCAGGAAAAAGAGTTGGGAAAGCCATTGTTGCTAGGTATTCAAGTTGGAAATCATTTATAGCTTTAGAGCTGCGTTCTGGCCATCTTATTCTATTTTTTTGTAAAATTTCATCACTGATAAGATCTTTTTGCTTCTTAGAAGGTATAGGATTGAGCAACATGCTACTTAATTCTATGTTTTCATTATTAGGAACTTCATCTATATCAAGTGGTCCTCTATCTGGATCTAATTCATCAGACACATCATTTTCACAAACAATACTTGACAGATTACTTGGAATACCATCCACTGGAAGTTGAGACAAACTTTCATAATCAATTGTTACTTCTTTGTAAACAGGGTTGTGTGACACTAACCACTGTAAAGCAGACAGAACCTTTTCTCTGCGAACAGTCAAATCTTTTGAGATTTTGTCTTTTCCCCCTGCAGTGACAATTATGATGGGCAATTCCTTTGGGCATCTGGGTAAAGGATAAGCTAGATGCTCTATTTCTTGGGGAAAGTTAATGCAGTGGCCCCGATATGCTTTTTGACCTCCTGGTTTAGTGTATGTTGTAGTTCATTTGTTCTTCGGTACAGTTTGTTCTTGTACTGGTTGAAAATATTTTGTACTGGTTTAAATGTTATTATTCATATTTTAATATATGGGCAGAAAACAGTTATAGTGCCTTTTCGAAATTCGAGTAGTCGCATCGAGTCGCTTCGTGGCGTAGTGGTAACGGTGGTGGACTGCAGAGCAGAAGGTCACGGGTTCAATCCTAGCTACTTGCAGCAAAAAAGATAAAGGTAATAGTAAGAGCTATTAGTTAGTTGTAGATAGAAGAGAAAATCAGGATAGTGCAAAATGAGTAAAAAAAAAAAGGAATTTTTCCAAAAATAGAAATCCCTTTTTAGAATCTTGTTCAATTTGTACCAGTTCAAGAAAAATTGTACTGGTTTGAAATTTTTGAACCAGTACAAAATATTTTGAACCAGTACAAAGCAAATTGTACCAGAGGACAATTTGAAGTACAACTTGATCTCTAAGATTATGAATACCATCCTTCATCACGTCATGGAACAGCAAACGATCACTGATCCCGCAGCCAGTGGTTGCACACCAAACTGCCAAGTTTAGCTGCTGCGGCCAGTAGTTCATATTAGGGGATCTTAACCATCTATGAGCCTCTTTGCTTGAGTAATGTCTCACCTTCACGCAATGTAATCTTGAAGGATTCAGAGGGTAAGACAAAAATTTCTATCTTCTAAAATCATAACTTCGCGTGGGTTTCTCAGTCGCAGGAATGGGTAGTTCAGGTCTGATATTCAGTGTCAATTCCAAGGGAGAACCCACAGGAAGCCCCAATGCTTTCTTCATCTCCTTTGAGAAGTAAATGCTTGATCGGAATTTATTCCCATCAAAAACTTTAACTTGCTCTTTCCCTTCCTTGGTTAAAAAGAAGACGTTGTTGTCGCCGAACCAACCATGTTGGGTAAACCTTGAAAGGTCAGCATTTGGATATCGATCTTGGAATCGTTTCCACCTTTGCTCGCCACTCATAATTTCTCTACATAATCAGGTTCTTCATCACCTAGTGTTACGAAAAGCTCGTCAGTGTTTATAATTCTTCTTAACTCATCTTCATCAGCATTCTTTTCTACATTATTCAAAATATCATCATATGTAGAAGAGTTAGTCCGAGATTACGCATTGCGCCACAAATATTTATTTATATTATCAATTTATCAAACCTTTAACACGAGATGCATCTTTTCTTCAGTTCAATTAACCCATCTTCGGTAAGTCGCTGCATGCATCGATATCTGGGTTATAAAGTGGCGGTCTCTCATCACCAGTAATGTAGGGTATTGTGAAACAGTTGCATCTTACAATATATTCTTCGCGCGCTGGTTGGACACCTAGTTTTTTCAAGATTTCTAGACGGATCTGTTCTTCCATCTTCTTGATCTCATCAGCGTTAGGTCTTCCTGTGGGTTGCTCAGCCTTGAACCTCTTCCTAATGGAAAGTTTCATACTGTCATATTTTTCAATTTTACTCTTGAGAAGCAGAAATTCTTCATGGCTGATCTTGTTGTCTTACAGCGCTTTTGAAACAATATCCTTCATCGTGTTCTATTTTGCACGACAAATAGAGACGGTTTGTTCACGATTGCTTACCCATCTAGTGATGATTTTTGCAAATGTACCTGTTATCACACTAACCAATGCGCAAACACCACCAACTGCACCAAGACTAATGGCGATGGGTAGTCCTACACCAGTAATACCTGTGCCCACTCCCCCTAACGCTACAGACATCATTCGCGCTCTCTCATTGGCTGCAGTTTTGATGCAGTTCTTTGCGCACCTC
>JAPEIX020033268.1:0-12061 GCA_026122405.2 Zoanthus sansibaricus
AAATTGCGTGCAAATCATTGCTTCTTCTATCAATTTGACAAATGGTTGCTAGAGAACTTAAAGATATGTTACCATAATTATTTGAGCCCTCTGATGACATCACAGATTCTATAAATGCAGCACTGACATAAATATTATGGTTAACAAATTGAAATAAACTATTTCATCTGCTGAAAATACTATAAATAGCAAAACAGCTACTGTAGCTGTTTTTCAGCAGGATATTTAAACAGTGTGTAAATCGATTCCCAGTTTATTTATGGAGGCAGCATGGCTCGGTGGTTGAACCCAGGTTCGAATTCCCGACTCGGACTACCGAATGAATTTGTCCTCGGTGATCCCAGGTACAAATTCACCACACTTTGTATATAGCCAGCTGGTTTGCCACCTACCAGTTGGGATTAAACTGGGAGAAGAAGGTGGGATTTTTAATATGACATTGAAAAGCCCCTTTGGGGAGTTGTCATTAAGTGCTTTAATTTAATTATTTGATGTCTGGCGATTGGAAATTTATACAATGCTTGCAAGATATCGTCCTATCGCTAGTGTGTTGACAATAACTATTGTTATTTTTGTTGTTGGCAGTATCGGTGATTTTGGGGCGTGTTTCTACCCACCTGCAAGACAGACAGAGGGCTTAGAAGGTCAAATTACAGCTTACGTTGCGAGACCAGGATTACGGCTTTGGACTGCAAACATTGATTGCTCTGTTTCATCAACTTTAATGTATAAAGGACTAGTCACTGAAAATCCACCTACAATAAGAACTTTATCATTCTCCACTGGCCATATTAACAAATCTGCAACGAGTAATCAGATTCCGCAGTTTACAAAATTGTTAATATTTCATGGTCAGTTCATCGTTACTTGGGACAGCCTACGGCTGTGGGTGCTTGATACCTCCCCTTGTTCTGTGCTGGGCTATCTTGACGACCTGCATGCTGCAATATTAGATGTTTGTACTGTTGGGCACGAAATCTTTGTTCTTACTCAGAGCACCGAGAGAATGATATTGAAGTTATCTCTTCTTCCAGTTATTCCTAATCCTTTAATTAAACTCTTTGTTACCTCAGAATCGGACAAAAAAGATTCATCATCAAAGTCAGACGATATCTCTGTGAAACATTCGCCAGTAAAAGAACTGGAAAATCAACTGTCGATATCTTTCCTCTCAACATCGGAAATAAATAAAACTGCAGGAATTTCCTCTTCATCTGTTCATGAAGATATGCTAGTTGTTAATGCTGAGATGCAACCAGAGAGCAATGTTATCACACCACCTTTGGTTTCAAGGTTTGAAATTGAAAGCATTCCACAAAAAGACTATGGTGATATTGTCTATTCTAAGGCAAAAAAGAGAAACAAAAAGAAGAAGCCAAAATATGGTTAGTGATGTTTTTACAGCTGATTGGCATCAAAGAAATTGGTTATAATTTCAATTGGTATTTTTGTTAAGCATTGACGTGCTGCTGACAAGTGTCAATGTTTTACGAAAGATACCACGAGAATTGTTCCAATTGCTTTTAAAAACGTCAATTTACAGTTTGTGCTATTTAGACATTGTCATAATTTTAAAACATAAACTGAAAACATGAATTTATATCTGTTTTACTTTATGAATAGACAAGCTAATTTTCTTTCTTTCGTCCCTATACTTACAGTGTGTTGGCATGATTGTATTTTTTGTTAAGTATCCATTTCCTTACAAAGGTTAAAAGTAGTCAAAGAAATTCCGATATACAGGAAGCAATGAAAGGTGTTTTGATAAATGCTGATGTACATGATAAAGGTATTAGTTGAACTGGCTTTTAGAAACTGAAATGACTTATCATTTTATGGATTTCACGCCTGTACACCTTTATCGTGCATGAAAACTGTGCATTTTTTTAAAAACTTTCCAGAAAATCTTAGGTTTTCTATCGTATTAATATACAACCTGGCAGAGGGAGTGGATAGCCTTTCTGGTATTAGAAAAGTATGTTTTTTGAAAAATTTCTTGAAAATTTTAGGTTTGTACTGATATTGAAATAGAACCTGGCAAAGGGTTACCTTTCTGGCATGTGCAAAACTTTGCTCTTTTGTGTATACATAGAGAAGTTCGCTTACTAGAGTAACCATATTTTTTATTCAAAGACGGAAAAAACACGATGACATTGGCTCAGGAGGAAAGCCTTCCCCTAACGCTTCAAATAAGCCAACCGTTAAGCGATGACCTCTCAGATATTTCTTCAGATTTTGACTCAACCGACAGAAGTGAAACCGATAGAGAAAACATAGGATATGATCAGGGGTCCGCTGGTATAAGTGAACAAGAAGGCATCAGGGATCATTTGACGCTTAAACTAGAATTAAATGATCAAATGCAAGAAAACCGTAATGCTATAGATACAGCAGGGATTACTACTGAACCTCACGATGATATACGTTTGCATCAAGAAACGCCCCTCTTCGATTATGATGATGCAGTTTTAAGTCGCTCATTAGACTGCGATTTGTCCAACCGACCAATCACTAAGCAATCAAGCACACTAATAACTGTTGAAAGTAAGGTTCATTCTACCGAATCAGTACCAGACACTTTCAGCCCTCCATATTTGGCAAAAAGCTTTTCAAATGTTTACTCCAATGAAGAAATAAACCTCTCGGATATGTCATTTTCAAATAAATCGTTTGACAAATCAAGCTGTGGTGCTAAGAAGTTGGTTTATTCGCCGGCTAGTCCACGCGAAGAGCAGAGTTTACCCACGTTGGAATCACTATCGGTCGATTCAGCTTCCTTGCAATGTTCTGAAACAAGTGATGACAACTCTCCTCCCTGTGTCCTTGAAAAGGATGGGGCGGAGGAACTCGTCGATGCTTCGTCTTGGCAGGGTTCAAATGATGGATCCATTTCTGAGAGAATTCTTGGTGTATATGACACAAGTTCTGATGAAGATCTTGTTGACTCGAACCATACACAGCTTGTCTCAGGTTTGAAAGTCAGTTTAATTACATTTATAATAACTTGTGTATTATGCGTTCACGAGGCTGTCGAGAAATATTTTATTAGAGTAAAGAACGTAGTCGATTGTACTGCAGATTTTTACTTGTTTTTATTGTGAAATATTTATTTTTAATATAAAATGGAAAGTGACGAATTTTTTTGTTTAGTAACTACATTGATAACGCGATTTGTCTCTACTTAGGTAGTTAACATGCTAAAGACTTGAGAACGTAGTATCTTTGCATCGAATAATGTATGTAATAATATATTAAAATCACCCATTCCCTCTGATAGTATAAAGGGCTGACTATTGCCAAATTATGATCGTTTTCTTTGAGACGCATTTAAGAAATTTCCATATATATTTTTAACTGAATGTCCTGAAATTGCAGAGCGGTGTTGTGATGGTGTAAGGTTTATATTATGGCTTAGAAAAGGTTAGACTTACATTCAAGGGTAACATTTAGTTTAGTGGAGATTGGAGCCACGATTGGGGTAAGATTTATTTAAGTTTACAGAAGGTTAGGTCAGGTTAAGTCTTAGCTTTAGAATTAGGAGAGATGGGAATGGAAATTGAGGTTACAGGTAAAGCTTGACTTTGAGTTTAGGGGTAGTGAGAATTGGAGTCAAATTTTGCAAATTTTTAACTTTGACCTTGAGGTTTTATTTAAGGATGATAAGAAAGACAGAAAATTTACATATATAGCAGAAATATTTCTTGCGGCTTTTTACATTTTTGACAATTCCTTCCAAAAGAATCACTGCAAAAGGATCTAACGGACTCTCAAGTATCAACAAAACCAAATATGTGTTTGCTGGCCGACAGCTGGGCGGATTACACTGGACCCAACCAGGGTAATGTCCAGTACCTTACTGTCTCAGACACCCACCTTTGGTCTATCACCAGCTATGACAATATTTTCTATTGTCCTACGCATTTTTCTGTGAAAACGTGGACACAGCTAGATGGCAATGCAAGGATGATCGCCACAAACGTTTCCGGTGACGTCATCTGGTGTATTGATAGGAAGAACTATGCTTACTATCGAGCCGGGGTTTGTTCAAGTCGTCTGACCGGAAGGAAATGGTGCCCAGGTAGGAGGTGTTTTAGTTCTCACTTATTTTGTACTGGTGGTGTTCGTATTGGCAATTTTCTAGTTGTGTGTACCACATATAGATAATGATAAATTTCATTATCGCTGGGGCTAAAAAATGTTATCCTTCCTTGACTCTTTCTGTACTGCCTTTAAGATTCATTCAAAGTGTGCGGCACGAAGTCGCCTGAGATTGGTGATATGTGTGCATATCAAACTTGAAAAATGTTGGTGTCGTTTACAAGGATTGAGTGACGGAAACTTGTAAGACAGCGGTAACAAATTATACGGGCCTTTTAATGCCATTGTGTTACACCTCCTGAAAACTCCGGACTTTCTTTTAATTTTTTCGTTTTTAGGTCAAGGAATGGTATTGCTACATGGGTTTTTTTTTATAAAAGTGATCAGGAAAAGTCCTTGATTTTGAGTTTTCAGTATCGATTCTATTAATTGCTTGATTTTTACGTTTTGTTTTAGTATATTTATTAAAACGTCAGCTTGTTAAATAAAGCAAAATAAAATATTGAAGGAAAGTTTGCAATTTTATGTTTCACAGAGGGATTAGACATGTATTTAAAAATTTTCGCCATAGAGTTGACCGTGGTTTATTGGCAAGAAACTGTGTTACAAAAGAAAGTAGTTTTATCTAGTACTCGCGTTCACTTTAGCATCGAAATATATTCAACAATCCATAAGTGGATACTTAGTATATACAACCTGCAAAGACATATGCAGAAAGACGTAATATTTGTGGTTAAACGGCCCTTACTTAATATGCAGAATCAATCAACTTGGGTCTCAAATTAAATCTAAGAAGCTTTCTCTAACATGTGTTGGTCTCAGAATAGATAATACACAAGGTTTTTGACCTAGAGATGTTCTTAATGGGAAGCACAGTTAAACGCACCTAGTCAAAGTGAGCACCTGCCTGATTATGTCGCTCTCTGTCAACTAGGTATCATTTTAATCTGCTACAGACACAGGAACTAGCTAAATCTTTGACAAAACGCCCTTGGAACCAGAGCTTTATTTAGTTTCTGTAGTGTTTTGAAGTGGATGAGAGTTTTTAACTGCCACAATCTGGATACGAAATTCGGAGCCTTGTGATTGAAAGACGGAGGTGGATGTGAAAGAATGAAGGGGTGTGGGGTGGGGGTGACGATGAGGATGAGGGATATTACCAACCACACTACCATTCTAATTAAAGGAAGTCAAAAGGAATATAAATTATTTGTTCATAACTCGCCTAGAAAAACTATATATAAATGTTAAATGTCCTTTTTATTAATAGAAAACGTTTAAAAAACTTAACGATTTCAACTTAGAAGTAACCTTCAGATTTTACAAAACTACTCCTTTAACATTTAATAATTACTGTACTATTCAAATTTAAAAGAGACCATATTAATATATTTACCAACATAAGTTAGAACTAATGTTATCGTTATTACGTGTTTTATTAATGTATTGAATTTGTGAAAAACACTTTTAATCTCAACCCACTAACGTTTTGTTCGCTGGTTTTAAAGTATCACTCATTTATTTTTATTTCCGTAGGTATTATTGATAAAATATTTAAAGAAACTTACATTTATTCTTAGTTTTTTTATTTCTGCATGTTTTTTAAAAATTAGTGGAAAAGGAAATGAGGTTTGTTGCTGTCGATGACAATTGTGTCTGGGGAATCAAGTTGAACGGTGACGTGTTTTTAAAGACTGATGTCTCCAGTCAACGACCTCAAGGAAAAGGCTGGCAGACGATCAAATTAGACACCAGCTTCGTGCAAGCATCGTGTCTTGATGGAATCGTCTGGTTCTTGGACAAAACTAATGTCATCCACGTGTATAAAGGTGTGTAAAAGAACAACGTTGGAGTTTTCATTCTGTTCTATTTAGGACGTTGTTATGAGCTTTTGCTCACCGGCCGAAAGGTCTCGGGTTTAAACTCTGGTTCGGGGTGTTCAAAATTTTTGTTGCAGTTTCGTCTGCATGCCAACTACTCATCTTTCCTTCTTTATGTTAGTAAAATTGTTACGTTTCTGCTTGGAAATTATTGTTTCTGCATCTTTTTAAAACTACACAATCCAGAGATAAGCATCGGTTTGTGTTTCATTAAGGTCTCGAAAGGATTTAGTTGATTTAGCTGCATGGACGTTAATATTTTGCTGTAATAACCCAATCTTACATTCATTACAGAATATCATTTCACCTTTAATCCGATTCCCTTTTTATGTCAGCATTCATTTTTTGCTCTTTTGAATTTTTCGGGCTGCTTGAAACAAGAATTTTTTATGTTAAATATAAATACATTCCTATTTTAGTATGGAAAAAGAGCAGATTTTTTCTATATCTTTTTTTGTCCGAGTGCTATTTTGTGCACATGACACTTCATTGACTTGGTTGATTTGCATTAAGCTTACCCAAACTTTCTATTCCTGCAGGAATCGAATCCATAAAACCAGCAAATCAAGAAAACTGGGAAATCTTGCCAGGTTTGTATTCGTTGCATGTTCTTTCACCACATTTAAACCTTTCGGCATTTTAGATCTTTGCTCTGATATTAAAAACTCAATATCTAGATGTCTATCACAAATGAATTTGACACAATCAGTGTGATAGCTGTTGTGCTGCCGATGTATGAGGTCGAAGCATAGCACCGCAGCTAGATGCATATGGATTAATCTGAGAGTAGAATGACGTCGGAGCATATGGGAATACATGTATAAAGGATTATAATCTTGCATAATTAATTGAGTTTTCGAATGCGTTGGGGTCTACTGACAGTTGCTATAGAAGAAATTGTTTTTTAACCTATTTGTTTTATAATGTGGAACATCAAATATACGTTTTTTTCTGAGGTTGTAACGTGAGTTGTTGAGATTCGGTAAAAATCTATGGAGTTTATGTTCTTTATTAATTGTAATATCTTTAAAGAGTTTTGTAGTTTGGACTTGTCTTCGTTCGTAGAGTGTACTGAGCCCAGCGAATGACAAAGCATCGTTGTAATCACGGCAAGGAAAGATTATTTTCATTGCTCGCTTCTGTAGTCGTTCTAGCTCTTCGGATAAATATTTCGTGAGGGAATTATGGAAAACTGGGCAGGCGTATTCCGCTATGGGACGTATGCAGGTAGTATAGAAGGATAGGATATCTTTTGTATCAACGCGTGCTCGTTTCAATTGTTTTATGAAGTATAGCCTTGTGGAGAACTTTCGTGAAATTTCGAAAATGTGACAGTTCCATTTTAAGTCATTAGAAATATTGAGCCCTAACAGTTTTACTGAAGGAACTACCTCGATGGGCTTATCATTTGTAATTTAGACACCGTAGGGAAAAAAATTGACGTTTATCTATATTATTATAGACTTGACAGTCTTATATTTGTTGCAAGATATTAAATACGCTTTAATGTATTGTAAATATAGTTTCTGGTGTATAGTGGAGGGTTCTTCAGTGCTTTAGCTTTTTCTGTTATTCGTTTGTGTAAACTCTCATTTTAAAATCCCTGTTTTAGACTAGCAGTTAGCAAAGGTAAGCAATTGCTGTCGAACTTGATTCCACCTTACTACAGAAACGAGTATTTTACTGGTAACTAAAACAGAAAGAAGAAAAGGGAATGGAGAAAAAACATTCACAATGTCCATGCAAGTAGAATGAAATACAAATTCCGATTTGAAATCGTTGATCTGGATATGTAAAGGTCAACCTCGGTCATTTGACGTTTGGTCGTTGGTGATAAGGGAACTCTCGTCAACCGTTAGGTCTGCGAAAGAATACTAAAAATATATTTCGATAAAATTCAAAAGCTGTTAACAAGATGATGTCAGTATCAATATTCACAAAAAAAACATTAATAGAACCTCTGCACAGTCTTCTCAGTTCAACGTTTGCCGCATCCGACAACGGAAAAACGATAAAAACCTGAGTTCAGTCACGTGTAAAGGTTGATTTTGAGGTGTTCGAACCATAAGGGCCTGGATATCGCCGGGTGGACGCAATTATCTACAGGATCAAAAAGCACGTGCATGACGTCACAAGTTCATTTGTTGTCGGTGCAGCATGCAGGAGCAAACTGGCAGGAAAACAGCGCACGGAACACGGAACGAATGCACGAAATGGAGAAATTTTACTCCATCAACAACACTTCGCTGTGTTTCTTTGCTTGGCAGCAATTATCAATTTAAACGGAGAAGAAACACAATACGTACGGACTTTAGAATACCTAGAAACATCTTGAAGTTTCTGAAGTATTCCTAGAAGCTTCTAAATATATACCTGAAATATCTCGGAAATCAAAGTTGGAAAACAAGAATTATCCATTTTTTTCACGGTAATGAAAAAGACTGTTAATCCTTTATAACTGCAAAAACTGACAGAACACGGTGATGTCATTTATTAGTAAATTGGTCAGTTGATTAAGCATATGAAGAACGACGGATTTTACCTGTTTTTTGTGTGAAAAAATTGAATGTTTGATTTCTAATTATTCTGCAGGATGTCCTGAGTTGGATTCGAGGCAAAGCTGAGGTGGAAGTTGTCGATCTCTTACTTCAGATAAGAGAAAAGTTGGTGAGTACAACTATGATCTGAATAAACGGTTGCCATGGGTTTTGATAGTGATGAGGAGGAGGACCACGACGACGATGATGAAAAACGTAATCACGTGCACGTGATGTCCTCTCGTCCAATAAGGTTACGAGAAAATGGGCTTCGATCATTGGTATATAACAATGGCGATTACAGTGGTGCTGGAAATACTGGGTGGGTTAGTAGTAATGGTGATGATGGCGGTGATGATGGTGGTGATTATGGTAGTAATGATGGTGTTAATGTTTGTATTGATTATGATGCTGGTAATGATGATTGTTGTGATGATGGTTGTGGTGGTGATGGTGGTGGTGACTTGTGGAGGTGGTGATGATGGTTGTGGTGATGATGGTTGTGATGGTGGTGGTGATGGTTGTGGTGGTGGTGATGATGGTTGTGGTGATGGTGATGATGGTTGTGGTGTTGGTGATGGTGGTGGTGATAATGGTTGTAGTGATGGTGATAATGGTTATGATGATGGCGGTGGTAGTGAAGATCATTCTGATGGTAGTGATGATGATGGTTGTGGTGATGATAATGGTAATAGTAGTGACAGTGTGTTTCTTAAGGCCGGTACACCGGTAAATTGTACCGACGTTCCCCGATGGCTGTACCGGTTTTCCCCAACTCGAAAGTTCAAAATAATTCTGGGGATGTCCCCAGCATCTCTAGATACTTAAGCATTCGGCGCTTGATGACCTCGTACCCACTCAGGTGTATCTGCCTTCCCAGTTAGTGTACCCCACTTCCCAAGCCTAAGAAACACACTGGAAGTGCGAATGTATTATAATATTTCATGAAACCGTAAATTCTGTCAACTTGGAGGTTGTCAATCATAATGCTCACGTCATTTTCGTGCTTTATATGGCTGTGAAAACACACTTGGAGACCAATTAAAACGTACTATCCAACTTATTTTACATTACAATACAGTAATTACATATTATCAAATATAAAACTATTCAAAAAAACATCTTAATAAAAAAAATCCTCCTTCAGAATGTTTGGCTATTAAGAGCGTTCGGCAGTTAAATGCTTTGCTGATATGTAAAGATACCATTTCTATGAATTTCAAATCAAGATTTAACTTTCCATTTTAACTTATGTTGATGATGATTATGATGATGGTAATGATGTTGATGGGTGGTTAATGCATTTCTATTGTAGGTATTCCTTCAGCATCTGACCCCTTTGCTATCGTTGTCAACTTTCACTGCACTATGGCTGACCATTTTGGATTTCATGGACAAGTACATGCACGCTGACAAGAGTGATTTATTGGTATCTTGATATAGAGTGATTTGTTTGTATAGAGTGATTTATTGGTATGTTGATGTAGAGTGAATTGTTGGTGTAGAGTGATATGTTGGTATTTAGTATAAACCTACTAGTGGACTATTGCAAATCCTGCATTTTGATTGGCTACGCTACTAGTGGTCTAGTAGTAATAGTCATCGAGTAGCGAAAAGATGGCGGATCAAAATAGTAACGAGCCCTCTTTATAGCCTGTTTTGCTATAATATCAGAGCATTTCATCAATAATTTAATTTTTACATCCTTTTTTGACCGATTAGTAGGTTTATACCAAACAATTAGACCTCTCGTCCTCATGGACTACGAGTTTGAATATTTACTCGTAGTTCATTCGTCCTTGAGGTCTAATTGTTAAATAGTGATCGTTGCTATAGAGTGATCTGCTGGTATAGGGTGATCAACTGGTATGTTGATTTAGAGTGATCTGTTGGTGTGTTGATTTAGAGTGATCTTGTGGTCGAGAGTGATCTGTTGGTCTGTACTTATAGAACTCCCTATTTCGTCAGTCCAATAACTGGACAGATACATAAGATGGTCTGTCCCGATTTTAAATGGGACATTTTGTTCCCCTTCTAACAGAAAACAGCTGTTTACAGACTATTGTTATCGTATCGTTTCATTCAATTCTAATCGAATTAGGAGGATAGTGAAATCGCGTTCATTATTTTGTATTGGTAATTGTTGTATTAGCTAGTTGTTGATTTATCTGAATAATCTATGATCAACTTAGTTTATTACCTTCTGTTTACCTTTTACAGAAGCAAAAGGTAAAATGAAAGTTGTGATTTAGAGAATAGCTTTTTACTGTTTTTCAGTTTGAAGCCATTCCTGAGTCACTGAAGAACATGCTCCTTGTTATGTCGACTGCTGGAATCTTTGATGAAGAGAACGAGAATGCATCCGTGTCGGCACAGGTGGATGGTCAAAGGAGACACCCAATGTCTCGGTCTGATTCAGATGTTTACAAATACTCAGCATTGTGGCAAGTCACGTGGGAAAGAATTGATTGTTTCCTTCCAAATCTCAAGCAAGAGTTGTTCAGCTCTCGATCACAGTCCTCACGAGCAAACTCAACCCCAGTTTCCTCGTCAGAGCAACAATCCTTGGAACAACAACCAGCAGTGCCTCGAAATGAGGAACCAATTACCCAACAAGGTATACTAGTGACATTGTATGCGTTATGAAAGTTGTTGATCTCTTCTATGTTAGATTCCTCTACAAGTGAAGAACGTCTTAAAGAACACCTCCAGTATTCGTGACACAAAAGCTATTTCAGAAGTGTTCGTCAAGTAGTTATTCGAGAGCTTAACCACCGGAACATTTCATGACGACGGAGGTATATATTTCGTGAGTGGAGTGCATCTAGAACGGCGTTTTTGGCGCGAATTCTTAACTTAAGCAGCGCGCGTATTACAGCGAAGGACGCATGCAGAGTAAAAAGGCGCGATTTGATAAGCTAGTCATAAGCAAACTTTAATTGTAAAATTGGTTACACACACGGCAAAAACCTGGAGCAAAAGTCAGTGTTAAAGTAATTGTAATTAAGTTATTTACTTACAAAGATTTATTGACGATTTATATGGCGCTTAAAGCCATTTTTTAATAAAAAGAACTTCGCAGTTCTGACTGACCAACACGGAGGCAAAAAGCTGCTTGTATGCCTAACGTGTTTAAGTACGCCACATTTTAGTTCCGGTTGGCCTCCGTGGCAAAAAGAACGGCTGCATGGTGCTTAAGCTCTCTATTAATACTTGTTATGCGTCAGTTCCAGCTGACTTCACTGTTTACTGCTTCATTAGCATAAAATTGTAGGTAGCGAACTTGATATTGTTGCAATTTTGCACGCCGAGACGAAGAGAGAAACTGAGGTGAGGTTCTGGAAAAATATTTTCTTTACCCTGGAGAACTCCTGGAAAACGCCTGGAATTTTTTTATCACCAATCAGTGAGCACCATGTGCAATGAAACCGTGAGTCTGGACAAGCAGTTTCAAAACATCTCAAACTTCAGTTAAGTCAAAGTTCGTGGTGTCGAGAGGTTGGGAAACTTGATTATTTTATTTGTTATCTGTTTTTTTCTCCTTTT